>JAQIVE010003489.1:0-16639 GCA_034698285.1 Sminthurinus bimaculatus | reverse complement strand
TTCAAAATTTTGTGGTACTGAGGAGAAATTGTGTCATTTCTATGTACACTCTCAGGAATACTACTTGAATAAAGAATAAATAAAAGAAAGTCTGCACGGTCATTCATGGACTACGAACGATGACTTTCAATGAGCGGCGTGGAAGCTTGCAAAAATGTACTCGAGCTGATTGCAGCTTAAACTATGGACGGTCGATTTAAACGATTTTTGGGTAGTTTGTAAAAGGTTATAGGCTAGACCACGGCTAGGATAAACGGCTTATAGCAAAAAATTGAGAACGAATTTTGATGGCTGAAAACAAAGCGCGTTGTTCGACTGCAATAAAGAACACAGTTTCTGGAAGCCTGGTTTTTTTATCGTTTAAGGATGGTCAACATTATGACCTGTCTTACGATTAACAAAGTCCAAATTGAGCTCGTCCAAGGAGCTCTTCAATAAGCTCGGTTTCAGCTTTTTCGACCTTCAAAGCGTGAAAAGTTCAAAGAATGCTATTTTTATCTTAAATATGTATCCAGATCTTTTGGCCTTTGAATTAACCCGCATTATTTTTTGAAATTTTTCGGTGCATGTTTGTGAAAATTAAAAAAACCTAATGCTTTCTTGACCTTTTTCACAAGGACTGTCGACCAGGTGAACCTTGTTTTGAAAGTCCAGGGACCAACTGAAATATCTTCTATTTTATTAGTTCTAAGACAATTTAAGAGATAGGCTGCTCTTTGAATTGTTCATTTCGGTGCCACTCATGTCATTTACTCGGATGCAGAGATACAGAACTCCTCAGCCGACCAGGATCTTCATCATCGTAGCTGACTACATCACAACAAATGTGATAGGTGGCGTCAAAAACCTTCAACGAGGTCGAGAATGAGACAGGCTATATTTTGTAGACATAGGATGTGATGTTTTATTCCCAAAACTGGCCAGACAAGCAGGCTGCCTGGCTGTTTCTACGCAGCTGATTGGTGGAAACAGCCAGGCAGCCTACTTGCCTGGCCAGGTTTGGGAATAAAACATCACATCCAATGGATGTGGGCAAATTCCAGTTTGTCATTTGCTAAGTCCATATTTACAGTATGAAAACTGCGAGAAAATCATAGGCTTCAAAAATCAGAAACGGAGTCAAAATAAATTAGAGTTTTTCTCACGGAACTCGTCACATTATCCATCTGATGTTCGTTCTGTACTCTGTACTCTTTGTAATATTTCGACGCCACTCATGGCATTTATTGTGATGTTTGGCTGCTATCTGCAGTTTTCTCGTCCCGTCATGCTTATGGTTGAAGACATTAGAACATCAGAGCGAATTTCGTGAGCGGCGTTGAAATACTACAAAAATTACAAAGCGAGCTTGAAACGGGTTGTGTGATGTGGCTACGTTAAAAGAGTTTAATTTCTTTCAGGTTCCACAGTAAAGGAGTTCGATGAATTATTGTCAATACATAATCAAACTAAGGAGCATCAAAATCAATGGTGTAATTTTTAACTAGCAACAAACAATAATTCAACAATAAAAATAAAATCCAAGTTCGAAAAAAGTATGATGACTGATGACTGGAAATTAAGTTCAACGTAGTATTTTTTTAAATGTACCTTACAGATCAAAAAATTGCTGTCTATTTTCCTTGACTCCTGACTAATATGTATTTGTTTGGCGAAACGGTGCAGATAATTGGACCAGCTTACTCACCACACAATTTTATGGATTGGCCATGTCTCAACCAAAACTAAAACCCTGTGAGCCGTGAATCAATGCAGTGCCAGAGCCAAGCTAGCTATACATATGTATGATGCGATATGCAGTAAAGCAGTTTAAACGTTAATTATGTATTATACAAATTATAGAAATCATCCCGTGGGCTTTGTAACTTTTAATTTTGGACATGTTTTCAGTCGACTGATGACTGAACAGAGAGAAAAATCAATAAAGCCTGAGATGAAAATTATAAGTAAATACAAAATAGTAGGTACACTAGTAGGTAAATAGAACACACACGGAGAAAAACGTTGAGGTTTGCTAGATAAAATCAGATGATGAAATGAAAGGGAGAATAAAAAGGAACACACGTGAGAAAAAACTCATAAAGGTCTCCTCGTAAAATTTTATGGGGCGATTAATTTAAAGTTTAAATAAGAGCCAGACTATGCATATCTACACTGTACAGAAGATGACAAGAAAAATAAAATGTCTGCCTCGAGATCGAAACACTTAATTTTATAGGTTAAAATTACCCCAAAATTACACTTGCATCTTCCATGATATGAAATAATACGTATAGTTGGCGTGGTGTGGTGTGACGAGACGAGATGACGGAATGTGTGTTGTGGTTTCCATGGACAAATTATAATCAGACATCAGACTCTTATTAAAAGTCAATAATTTCAATCATATAATCATACCAATCAAATACTGACATGCATGATCTAATCTGAAGCAAGATTAAATTAAAACATACACTTTAATTTGCGCCTTGGTTTTTTTATACTTTTGCCCATAAAATTCAATGAGTCTCCTTATCTTCTTCAAGTTTTTGCATAAATATCAATAAAATATAAATGCATACATCATACATATTGCATATCCTGTTGGTGGTTTATTGATTTTAACTTTTACATTATCTTCATAATGAAAGGTAGTTTTGCCAAGTTTGCTGAGTAAAAAAATCAAAAGTATTATTTACTCAATCTCTTTTTATTGCAGGCTCGGTATTCATTAAAATTGAGATTAATCAATGATAATAATTTCGGTGTACGTATGTATTTTGCAAACTAATTTATGAGCCTGACATGGCTGTTTGTGTGAATTCTACAATTATGATTACCTATACAGATTATGTCACAGTTCAGTCACGTTAAGTAAATATAGACTAGAAAGGATACAAAACTTTGCAAAAAATCCGCAAGATCCTTCATCCTTATGACTGTTTTTATGTTTCTTAAATAAACAAAATGCTTAAACTAAATAGCATACAATTTTCCTCAGGTTTCTAGTTTCTAGCATGGTAAAAGCGTGAAAAGTGCTGGTAGCAATGATTTAAAATTTAATGTATTTTTATCCACAAAGATCTCTGTTTTCAATTACTTTTGCTTGTACAATATTTTTATACATTATATGTAACAAAATGGCAAAGCATGTAAAATCCGTCGACTTAAATTAATTTTAAATTGATATGCTCAGAACTCTGCAAATAATCTCAAATGTAACTATTTTAATTTTTAATTTAGCGTTGATGTTCCCTATTAATTTTGTAATATTAAGAAAGCACCATGAACCCTTTGCTTATAAATAGAGTCTCATTAGATTTTTTTATTTTGGCTCTTCTCTTGAATTTTATGAGCTTTCAGCAAGTCAGAGTCAAAGTCAGATTCCCATCAGCGTCAACAAAACTACAAATACGTTTACCGTGTGTATATAAATACGCAAGACGGCTAGCAAACAAGGAGAAAATGAGACGGTCGTGATCCATGTCTCGTCTGACATTGATCACAATCGTATTAAAATGTAAATAAAGGATATATCACCTATATCATATCATATTATGTATTATATAGATGCATCTTCAGGTCGTCATTGTCACAGTAGTAATGAGAAGACATTAAAATGCAGTCGCCCATTAGTCATTTCATCGTCTTTGTCTTCAAGAAAGCTTCTTTTTGTCTTTCATTTCGCTTGGGTTCGGTTTTCGGTCCAAAATAAATGTTTAATTTTTGTCTTACATCATTGCACTGAACCGACTCGACTATTCGATAATATTCAATACATTACGATATTACCCTGTGTTTTTTTACAAACTTTAAAATCCAACGTGGTGGTAAAACCAGCCCGACTTCATTTTCCAACCGTAATTAACGTCATAATAATAATTTAATATGCATTTAATAAATTGTAGATTGTGCATCTTTGTTTTGTGTGTATATTAGTACAGTGTACAGACAGCGTGACTTTTGACTCATCACTTGCTGTGAGCCATAATTTAATGCTGACTTTGTGGTACAAAGTTTGAACAACACTTGCTGACTGCTGACTGATGTTTTGCCCCTTCATCTTCATCTCATCTCTATACACAAAATATTATGTATGTATGATATCATATCGTATTTGTACTATGTATAATTTATAGAAGAGGTCTCATCACTATCTCACCATCAACAACCCCATCACCATCTTTTAATTCAATTAATTTTCTTGTGATGAATTTTAGAATAAAGAACATATTAGATAGACGTAATAAAAGTAATAAAGAGCTCCATTATTACCTTGTATCCAAAATGCTCTCATAGTATTGTACAAAGTAAAAGAACCCTTAGAAAACAATCTTTTCAAAAAATCTGAAAAAACTTTGACACGATTTTGGTCGAAAATCTTATCAATTTTGATGCAACTTTTGCTGCAATTTTCATGATATTTCATCAAAATCTCATCAAAAAATGCCAATCTCGTCAAATCTGATCAAATTTTCATGAGATTTGATACGATTTTTTTCTAAGGGAAAGGCTCAAATTGAGACTTGAGATGAGCGACTTGAACTCTTTTCATGTACATAATTTAATTCACTGTTCGAGGACAAAATTTTCAATTTAATTAAAATTTGGAGCAAATTAATGCTTTTTAGTGGTGTCTATGTGAATTAGTTCAAAGTTCTTTAGATAAGCTGAACTTCATTTCCATGAATATAAAATAATTTTTAACTGCGAACAGATAATAATGACACGAGATGGAATTTTTCTTTTATTTTTACATAAAATAACGACAAACAATGCAATGGCAAATGGAGCTGGAGGGGAAATACTTGACTTGATATTTAAATTACATCAAGATCAAAATTAAAATGAAGATGACGACGATGACGACAAAGAAAAAGGTGTAAATGGATTATTATGTATACGTAAAAAAAAGTACCGAATTTGCATCCCATTGACGTTTTTTGAATTGAATTACATGTAAATAATTGTAAATTGAAAAGATTAAAAGCAAAACAAGATTGTTTCACACAAAGCCGAGTGTTGAATGATGAATATTGAATATTTGATCAAATATCGTATAACCATCATCGTGCACTTGGATAATATGGAAAAAAGAAAAAGAAGATGCTATACAAAAAATGTGCTAAAGCAGCAGAAGCTGAATGGGAGGACGTAAAACGTAGAGCACTAATATGCACATTTGTAGACAGAATAGAGACAGGAGGATTTACCACAACTTTTCTGCATAGATTACTTACTTACTTACATAATGGATGATTAATTGAAATGTGGGATTGTACACGCATAATAGTAAGTAATAATATTTTTCATTGTACAGTACAGAATACAGACATTGTATAAATATTCCTGAGGTAATTATTTCATCTTTGGATCTCTTTCTTGCTCTTTTGGCACTTTTACATTGTTTTATGAATTGTTATTGTTACGTATCATCATTATCATTATCCTTATTGTTGGGTGCTCAAATCTTGTTCATTGGGCGTGTCGAGCTGTCACATTTCCCTTGTTTTCACCTTGCTCGACACCACAGCCACACGATAAACTGTCTGTATTCTGTATGTACTAATGTACACGGTACTAATTTTAATTAGGGTCTTAATTGGCGGGACGCAAAATGCAAGATGCATCTTTTTTATAAAATAATGAGGGCGACAAGTGTAACCACAATATTTATTTAAAATTTTAAGGGCTGACCCATCCTCAATCCTAGAGTAATGCTCAAAAAATGCAGCATTTTTGCTCTTAAGCTGTTTTTGCAAATTCTGAAAAAAATTCAAGAACGGAAAAAATATAAATGGAAAAACTGACTACACTTGCATCGAAATGTATGGCGTAAATATGTAAAAAGATGAAATATTATTATCAGCTTACTGCAGCTTTTGTCACCCACGTAAAGAGTATAAAAATGTAAATGACAATGTAAATTGAAATTAAGTAAAGAGGTGACAACCATAGATACATTTCAAATTACAATGTCAACTGCCAACTCTGTGACACTGGCGTGGCACTGTGACAAACTTTGGATGTGTCAATTACCCCTGAAAATTAATTGCACATTTTATTCAAATATGCATTTTGTTTTGGCTCTCTGGCTTTGACAGCAGTTTTGACTCTTTTCTGCATTCTTCATGCATGCACTTCCCATACATTATGTTTTTGAGAAATTTTGCACCATTGACTCGCTGTAATTAAATTTTTACTATTATACACAAAAAACTAAAATTAGATTAAAAGTTTGACATTTGACCCAGGCTTCGACCGATTTTGCACGTGCAGTTGTCTATGCAAAGGAGGCTGATGAACATGGATGTATTATATGGATAATATTAGGTTTAATGTCAAGTTTGGCGGATGCAAAAGTGCATTTTATTGCACAATTATCTTGTAGTACAATAGCAAAAATAGACATTAAAAAAATCTATATCTCTATTACATCATATAACAGTCAAGCTTGTCGGTACGTGTTGTACAGTGAATTTTGACAGGTTTCTTTTCCTGGCATCCTGTTCATTATTCCTCGTCACAAAAAAATCGCAATTTTTATCCCTAACTGAAACCGAAAACGTTTGTTAACCCAAGAAACCCTTTAAAATTAGAGCCCGTTTTCGAAAATGACCCAAATTCTGGGTTTTGTTTTGCTGGTGGTCTGCGTGACCTATGCAGGCGCCCAAGAAAAGGCATTTGAAGACAGTAAAAAAATACTCATTTATTAACTCAACTTCAAAGCAAAATTTAGCCATCATATTTTTTCAAAAAGGGAAATTGAACCTAAAATTTTTCCATCGTTTTTTCTTAGACTGTTGGTATTTTATAAATTGCCATTTTTTCTTTCTTTAGTATGGACAAAGGAGCTCCGAGACTCCACCCAAACCTGCCGCGGTCGGCTACCAAGTCCGATGGTTGGCGAAGACCTGAAATTCGTATGCAAACTAAATATATTATAGTTGGAAATATTTACGCGACACCTAATCCAATTAATTAAACAAAATTTTAATCAAATGGATTTTCAATGCGTACATATTTCAGTTAAAATCACTAACTAGCACTGGAATCTACGTCAAATATGCCGATCAGCCCTATATCTTCCGGGTGATAGACGCAATACTGAGCAAAATTGATTCTCAAAACAAGCCCCTCAGTGAAATTCGATGTCTCTTTGAGTCGGTACTGCTATTAAATAAATAGAATAAGCTTAAAAGAGCATGTCGGTGGTTTTTTTTCGGTGACTCTTATTTTACAAAAACTAAAATTGTAAAACTGAATTTCCGTTTCAGCCTTGCATGATTGGAAGAGGTTTCGCGGAAACAAACGCCACGATGGAAATATGCACAGGGGGCAGTGTTCGTTTAGAAAGCCGCCCAATGTCTCTTGATGGAACCTTCGAGTAAACTTGAATTTCTCAAAAAATCTACAAAATTTTACTGCTCTTTGACTTTACTTACTTTATGCATAATATTTCAAATTTTTAATTCCTTATGAAAATGCTTTGCATTTATAAGACTTTCTTCCTGATGCAAAACAAATTAAAGTTGCTGAGCATTTAAAATTTTTCAGGGGAGCCATACAAGGTGGAAACGGAATGAGCGGTAATATAAATTTAAAAATAAAGGGTTTTGATCAAGTAATTTTAGCTTGGCGAAAACCGGACTTGATAGATCAAGTCCGGTTAAATGTAGATCTACATTTAATATTTAATACTGATTTCAGCTTTGACTTTAACTGGCGTGCCGGCGTTCACGGATCGAAAGAGCTTTGTCACTTATATTACTTGCTTATCAGATGGATCCTTGGGTTTTGTCGTTGTGACGAATAGACCTGGACTCTCCGCTTATACGCGACACTTGATCAAGGACCACTTGAACAACTCGGGGTTTAAGGACAACTTCCGAATTACCACGACATACATGTCCAGCTCCTGTAAGAATAGACTCTAGTTGCTCCGGACTCCGGACCATTCGACTCGACCCTGGAGTTTAATAATATTACTTTTTCCAAATTACAGGAATTTTTTTAAAAAAAATGATAATTTGGAGAAAACAAGATATAGAGATGGAGCAGACTCATACATGTATTAGGCAAATAAATCTTTTTACTCGAAAACTCAAATCTATAATTTTGCGGATAAATTTGTAAGTAGTTTTCCGTTTATCATGGCTGAAAATTGCCGTTTGCTTGAAACTATATTTGATATTTAATTGCTATACGCATATGAAATAACTCTTTTTGTCCCTATTATATTCTACACATGTAGTCATACGGGCATAATATGTTGTGCACATAATTCAACTTCATATCATTTATTTATATTATTGCATACTTGTACATGTAATAATATAAAAATGCTTTATGTTGTGAAGCTGTAACGTGTTCCTTAATTTCAATTTTGCCTTCCAAGTGACAAAAACATGTTCATAAAGTACAAAAACTCGTCCATTCATTATCTAACCAAAAACCAAAAGTCAAAAATGAAAATGAAACGACAAAAGCGACATTGGACTGTATAATATGTATCTGCTTTCTGTGTGATATTGGATTGGAACGTTTATTGCGTAATTGAACATCGAACTGGTTTCCAAGCAGATGTACTTAGATGCAGCAGCAAGAATGAAGAAGATACAAACACAAATCACGGATGCAAAATTAGCATAAAAACGATTGGAGCTAATTAATAGTTTGCATATTCTCAAGAGTGTGACAAGAAGACGAAAACCAACTAAAAATTGTGTTTCATATAATTTTTCTCTAAAATCTTTTTCTTTTCCATTTCAATGAAGTAGATTGGATTTCGTTTTGCTTGTGCCATTGCTCATAGAATCAAATTCGTTTCAATCCAACGTTTCTTTCTTTGTTTACTTTTTTTATTTACAATGTTTACATACAATATTTATGGCGTTTCAGCACGAGATTAAGCACTCTTTCTTTTGACACACTACGACATTTACAAATCTGAATACATAAATTGCAAACCAAAATTATTTTAATTGACGATTTTCACGAACATTTTAATTATATTTTTATTAAATATTTGAACTGCTTTCTCATAGCTCATATCACTCCCTTACATTTATAGATAGTACATATACTCGCATTTTCGCATCATCCACGTTTTCCTTCAAAAAAAATATATTTTATATTTACAACATGGTGAAGAGCGTGACGATCGGCTATAAACTACCATTTTGAGTACAAACCGTATAAATAAATAGTGCATGATATTACGTAGTACGTTACTCTTTAAAATATGGAGAATGTCAACTCGTACATCAAAAAAGGAATGAAAATTTAATTACCTGCAAAAATTTGCAAGTCTCTCCATTTGACAATTTTACTTTCGTGCCACGTTGTTCAGTTTAGCTCGGTTTTGCCTTTGCCTTAGTTGATGCCGGACTTGACCTGGTCTAGACAGAAAAAAAGAAACAGATGAAAAGCATTAGAATTCAGTCGGTCAGTCGAGCTAATTTTTTATTCACTACTTACATATTTATGCGTGTACGTATTATACATATTATACTTAAGGGAATACATACAAAATCAAGCATTAATGTATCCCCATAAATTAGGAATGGGTTTTTGCCTACATACATACGCTGTGGCTTCTCTCTGTCTGACCGTCTGGCTGTTGAATTGAATATTAAATTGAATTGCACATACTTACATACTACATACATTCAAAACTACTTTACGAGTTCGTACATACATAAATAAATCCATAAATTCTCATCCTTTTCATGTTCATCCTCATATTTATGTTTGTGCTGGTGTGGTGCATCTTTGTGACTTGGCCACGAAAAAGGTTGTATAATATGCACATTATACATTATACACCTGTAATACATCTAGATACACGTGGACTTGGCCGTTGTGTATGGGTACAGAACAGAAAACACAGAACAGAGCAAATTAGTTGTTGAATTTGAATTATCGATTTGAATGTTAACATTGTATACCTATTATGATACAATATGTTGTGGAATTGGAATCGATTTGAGAATTTGAATGGGAATGTAATGGCGATGCTTACAGGGGGATATTGAAAGTTTTATAGGTTTTATGGGTTTCATTGCTCATTTTCCATAAGTCTAATGGTCAATAGTCATAATTAGTCATGTCTTCTTCTTCTGTTTTCTGCATATAGTTACATATTATAGACATCATGTAGGTAACGATAATAATTCGCCCAAACAGCTCGAGAGTGGAAACGTGCTCAATGTCAAACTGAAGAGACAAACTCGTAAAGACACGCTCACACACAGGCATGCAAAATATCACAGACAGTCTGATTCTGATTCTTTTATCCTTTTTCTTCCGAGTTTTTTGTGCATACATAATAATATTGCAAATATTACTTATTGTTAGACGCATAGGGAAATTGGCTAAATTTGCTTTTGGCTTTTGGTCCAATGCAATAATAATTCGCCAAAGCCAATGTACAATTTACGATACAATGAGAACATAATATGCAGAAGGCAGAACAGAACAACTTGGGCAACAAGAGATAAAATACAAAAGAGTCTTTTGGATTTCGAGACTTTGCATATACATAGCAATCCTCGTAAATCCTGAATGAATCGTAATTATTGCACAATTATAATTAGAAATGGTAATAGAGTAAAACAAAATAGCTATACGGTCTACGGTCTGCCTGTGCGGTGACGGCATTTTTCGATGGCCAACCATCATATCATAAGAATCATAAGGATAAAACATGTGCTTTTGTTTTTTATAGGGAATGTGCATTGGCCATAAATATAAATCCGTATTCTACTCTTCTTTAAACAGGTTCATGCACATTTTTAGATAATTAAAAAAAACAACCCTAGTAAAATCCTTGTTCTTGTTCTTACTCTTCTCGTTCTTTTCTTATTTTAGATGTTAGTCACTGAGGAAAATTGGGAATATTTGTGAGTTATGAGGACGGTGGCGGATGTTGTAAAAAAACTCCTCATACAAATAATACAAACTGTATGCAAATTGCAAGAGTTTAGCATTTGGGTACATCGAAATGGAGAAGCCTGTGCAAAAAAAACAAAAATTAAAACAAAATGCAAGATACTATTATTATAAGCTTTTTGTATTAAGCATTCAATTGTCATTGTATAGCTAAATTTCGTTTCTGCAAGTATACTTTTACCCTGAGTATCCGAAATTCCGGAGTTTAGTTGCAATTCGGGCAAGCAGTCAAAAGATAGTAAAAAATGGTACACAAGGGTGCACTATATTCTAATTTATGACTGTAATTTATGGTAAAAGTAAAACTAGTTATTGAGTGTCATCATTCTCCTTGTATATTATTGCATTGTTATGATAATAGATAATAGATATACCTACTTAATATAATTTATCAAATGTGAATGGGAATCTGAATGTCGAATTCGACAGTAGTTTTTATTTTTTATTGTGTGACTGTGTGAAGATGGTCCCTGTAATTTATCCATTTATTATGGTTAAAATATTACTGTCTCAATAACTCTTTTTGTTATCACCATATCGCCTTGTTTATAAGATGATGTTTAGTTTATGTTACAAGTTTAGCTTGTTATATTAATATTATAAAACAATACAAGTGTGTATGTGGTTAGAGATCATCATCATCATTATCATCACCAATCACCATAATCATTAGCAGTCATTACAACTACTATTACATTTATTAGTACATTTATTGCATTTTCCTTATTGCCCACACTGTGGCCTAACTATGTACTATGTACATATGTGGATCCAACAAACTTATAACTGATAAGTACACAGAAGATTGAAGATCCCTAATAATATAGAAAAAGTATAAGCATGATGTACAATTCGGTACAAAAGCTATTCATTTCAATGAGGAGGAAATTCCTCATTAAAATTACATAAAAAATTATTCATGCTGTATTGTATTGTATTATTTTGATATAATTTTAATATTAATTGTATCCTATTGTCAATTTTGTATGGTAGAAGTTATAATATTATACTTTCAGTTTTTTCATTGCCGATAACAGTTGAATTTGATTTGTTGGAGTTGGAGAACTATATTATTGACTATAGAGAGCTTATTGTACAACCGAACTAAAAAGGTGGCTCTTCAAAAAAGCCAAAAACCACATAAGTATAATAATTTGCATTTTATAATGCAATTTAAATTATTCATCCTTTTGTTTTTTGCTCTAGTTTTCTGGGTCATTTTCGATTGATATTCGTCTGAAAACGTAAATTGGAGTAATTTTACCCATCTTTTGGCCCAATTTTAACAATGTGTCATGTCATGACTTTTGATTTTGATGCAACTCCTAGCTCATGATCTTCTTCATTATTATATTAATTCGTATGCACGCTTTGCATTGAATATTGAATTGAATTGACAATCTCAATTGTTATGATACATACTACATACTTGATACTTGGAAATTAGAATTGGAATTTTTGCAGATAAAATCTCTGGATAATATTTCGATATTTGATTCAAATTCAATGTGTTTGATACTCAAACTAGATCTTTTCTACCAAAAAATAATAATGGAGATTTCCCAATTTAGAGTTGGAATCGAATTAAAGTGAAGAAGAGCAAAATCAAAATTGAAGATGAGAGATGAGAGAAGACCAACAAGAAGAAGATCAAGATGGAGAGTATAAAATCATAATGATAATACAAAATACATACCCAATATTGATGGTGTTGGAGCGATGCGATGGTGATGATAATGATGATTGTTATATGGCCATTAACTTAATGACTAAAGTCAAAGGTCACGTCGGCGATTAGTCGTCATTATTTTATTATTCCAATATTCACTCCATCAAATCGACCAACCACACAGAATCAGAATTCCTTTACATTATACATCGAGAAGATCAGGCAGACGAGCACCAAATCCTTATAAAAAATTGTCTATAACTTTTACGCAACATACTGGAGAGATTGGATATTATTACTTACACAGAAAAAATTCATTTAGTTTCCCCTTGACTTTGTATTTTCTATATTAACCTACAACATATAATATAGGTTACAATATTGTACTTACCTATACATAAGCCATGTACAAAGAATAATATGCAGATTTTAGTTAAAGAATTTGATAGAGAAGTGTGCCAAAACTGTGGGGAAAATAAAAAATGCAATTATTTTACAATAATATTCTAATTAAATGCTTTTTGCTATTGTATTATAAGTATTAAGTATATACTGTAGTATAATATATAGTGTGTATTGTATACTGTATACCTTTGAGCAGAAAAAGCCTTAAAGATGTCCATTGTCCATTATCATCATCTTTTGACATGATCTTCACTTTTCAATATTCGATCAATATAAGTCGAAACCAATATATTAATTTGTACACAGTACTTTAATTTACGATTATGCAGATTTGTTTCATTGTATGTGAAGTACATAATAATTGCAGATTGTGTAGCTTGTAGCATGTTTGATGTTACACACTTTCATTGTTGATCTTTGATCATACACAGTATTACTGTGACAGTAATGACAACAGCCATAAACTCGTAACTCGTAATGCACTCTTATTATTTCTTACATTTTTACACAGGTTTTCTTGTCGAATGTCTAGTTAACGGTTGATTATAAGTATAGGATAGGACACAAATATGCAATTAAAGTTGTAAAATCAAATAAACCGTCAGCATCTCGTCATCAATATCCAATAATAAAGTCAAAAATGATGAGATGACGATGAAAGAAAGATGAGCAACAAGAAACAAGACGAGCGTCGTAAAAATCAAGGGAAAAGGGAAATGACTTGAAACTTTAAGTGCAGTTTTTTTGTAACTGTATTTAACTTTTTATACATCTCTAACCACTAACCACTAACCACTAGCATTTAATTGATGAATAAATTTGGACCTTGTCAAAAGTAATTTAATTGTAATAATCTACTTCATCACACATCACAGCAAAAAGCAAATAAAATTCAGAAGAAAACAGAAAACCAAAGAAAACGGAAATCAAAACTGATTTGAATTTTCCTGAATTTGCACAATGGTGAATGACTAACCTTTTTGTGTATTTATGAGCAATGAAGGAAGATGAAAATAATGTTTGTACTTAACTTTACAAGCAATTAAAGCTTGTTTTTTAAATAAAAAACTTTGTACACCTGCAATACTCATAAATTGAACATGTAAATTAGATTGGACAAGACTTTTAATTATTTATAGTTATGCCAGATTTTTAAACTAGTAAATTAATAGCCGCATCCAACTTTTTTGCTGTCCAGTGAAAAGTTTTCACGATCACTTTTAAATATTTTTTATTTCTACACGCAAAAATAATATTCACCATTATCTATTATTCTCTTCTTCTTTGAGCCGATTGAACCGAAGAATCGTTGTTGCTGAAGGTCAGAACAAGCGTCAAAAGTCTCAGGTTAAAGACAAATATGTTAGCTCGTAGCTCGTGTCAAAGACAAATTGGCACTGCCGACCAAGCCGCAAAAGGTGTAATTGACCCTTTGACACGGATCTGCAAATACTCTATACTTACTTACAACCTATTGTGTATGTACAATGTACAGCAACTGTAAACGACTCGAAGAAAATAAAAATACTAAAAAAGATCGTGTTCAAAACCTTAAAATACTGCACGCATTACACCGAAGTTCCAGCTTAATCGTTCATGATAACTAGATGTAATTGACAGTATCGGTGACGTCAAGAACAGTTTTACAAAATAAGGGTTTTTTGTTCTTTTGCGGATTAGGTGGTTTTGAACTTTAACCATGCTTTTTCAATTTTGTAAATCAATATATTATGTATTTACTATTTACGTATACATAGACACAAGACAATAAAAATCGCATAAAAATACAAACATAAGTACTGCATACACATGTGCGAAATGTGTAATCATATGGTCATCTCATGTCCAATTGTGACTTGATACGATGATCATCGTTATTATTGCCAATCCACCATGATCACCATTATTATAGGTTTCCAATCCAATATCCAATACACTTACATAGTCAATATCGTTTCAAGTCCATCTCCTCTTTTGGTTCAACTTGAACCTCAATAATATAATTTTAAGGTGGAAAAGTCCTTAAAAAATTCTCGTGTCTTTCCTTTTTTTTGCTAAAAAATTGCGAATAAAATACGCAGAAAAAACAAACAAAGACGGGTCTCGGATTTTCAGCTCTATGCTCTATTAAAAATTTATTTCAAAATAAGACTCAAGTAGAAAGAACTTGGTCTAGCAAAAGTATTTATTTTTCGTCAGTTTTCTATGAAGAAAGGAGAGTCTCGAGTGGATGCACCTCGATGATGTAAGAAAAGAAAGAGGATCCATTTATGGGGGAAAGGATGGATTTTTGGGTACATACTCTTGTATGTATCTTACTATAATATGACGAAGACTAGAAGAAGATGACGATGGGGTGAATGGAGTTAATTGCCCATGTTAATGTAATTAGAAATGATATTGTTATTATACGTGTACTGTGTATTGTATTATGTATATTCTAATTTGTAATGTGTGTATTTATGGGAAGTTACGTGGTCTATGTACTTGAGTACAATATATAATGTGTTTTATATACTCTTACGTATGTAGGGGTGATTTATTTATTTCGATGGTGTGTATGATCATATTGGTGTATGTATACTGATCTTATGTAATGAAAAATGGGCGCATCTTCTTTCTTGATCGTCACCCCAGCAATAGATATATATACAATATACATAATACATGGCAAAAGGCAATAATGGTGGTGTGGTGGTGGTTGAAGGCAAAGGCAAAAAATACAGCAGACACACAGATCAGAAATATCTGTTCTCACTTTTATAGATTCCAGAGCACCATAATTATCATCATGATCATTGTTATGGATTGGGACGAGTATAAAAGGCTTGGGTCAACCCAGTCCAAGACATCAATACCAAGTGTTCAGTCTTCTAATCATCATCAAAAGTTCTTTGTTACAATACTAAAGATATCAACTGAAAAAAGTTGTGTGTCGTGAAATTCAAACGCCGTCGCCATGTTGAATGTTGTGAGTGCTCACTATAAAAATATTTGTCAAAAATTTAAAAAAATTGTGAATGTTTTCTATCTGTTGTGTGCTGACTTGTGCTGAAATTGGATCGAAAATTGGATTATCGTTGGAATTGAATCGAAATTGTATTAAAAATTGGAGCTAAAAATCAGTGCCTTTATCAGTGTTTTTGAGCTTGGAACATTTTACTTGTGTGCATTGGAAGCGTTTGCTATTCACACGAGAAAAAAATGAACGTTTGGTGTGTGAAAACGTTTTCTTGTTACTTGCTGTGCTCATCGCCTTTGTTTTGACGGAGGATATATTATGCAACAAAAAATACAGAGTGCAACAACATTTTGTGACAATCAATTTTGATAAAATATTATCTGTGGATCAACAGCTGCCGAAAATTGTCGGATTTTTTAAAAAAGACAGAGTTTCTTTAATCGCACTTTTTCATAACAGTCAACAGTTAATTGCTGAGTTTACAAGGAAGAAAAATGGATAAATTGTGCGTTTTAACCAAGGACTACTTTTTCAGCATTTCTGCGCAGTTTCGACTACTTCTTTTTATTAAGTTCCAAAAAGTTTTGAAAAACTACGAATGATGCGCAAAAAAAAGTTTTTAAGGAGATTTTTCAAATAAATAAGTTAATAAAGATAATTATTATAAAGAT
>JAQIVE010003488.1:0-16644 GCA_034698285.1 Sminthurinus bimaculatus | reverse complement strand
GTTGTCGGCATCTCGGTGAAAGTGGGGCGGGGAGCGAGAATTTCTTAGAGTACGAACTTCAAGTTTTCCTACTGTACGTGATAAGTTTTATATACACCTGCATACAAGTCTGCACGAACGCAAACAAATCAATAGCGAGAAATCTATAACGAATCTATAGAGACAAATGGAGGAAACTCTCTTTATTCTGGACGTTTGCCCGACAGACATCTGTGGCATTTGTTTTGGTTTAAACGTCTTCCTTATTAACTGTCCAAAAATTCTAAAAGTGTATAGTTACAACAAGATACACTCGCTCAATGCTCACATGCATGTTTTATAATATGTAAATAATAATACATACATTTTATAGTAAGCACAATAGAGTAGAAGTTTTCACCTTTCGTCACGTCCTCCAGCACTTTGACAAGATAACAGTGAATCTAAATTTTGGCCGTACTTCCTCATTAGTGAATAGTGAATATTGGTTTAAATACGCTATCTGGACAAGCTTGCTCTAATTTTCAACAGGCCAACTCAGAACTATGTATTTTAAACTGCCAACCAAAAGTCATCAAAGCAATATTAATTTCCTATGTACTAATCACTGACAAATAATCATGCGTTCGAGATGTAAATATGATTCATGGCGTTTATTTTACATTGTAAAATAAATCACCCAACCACAGCTTAAAAACCCATATCTAATAAGCTGGTTCATGAGCACTAACTTCTTCGCCAACGTTTTTTAAATTTCGGCCAGCAAACTAGGTAATTTTGAAGCCAAGGCGTCTCCCATCATCATCTTTCATCGAGAATGTATGAGCATGCAAGTTTTTTGATTCAAAAACCGAGCACAAAACCTCAAATGCCTGCCGTTAATAAATGCCTGTACTAGAACCTAAAACTACACATTCGTGCTACACTACACATGATTATTCCTTTTATTTTTCATCTCGTCGCGGATTCTGCCGCTTGCAAGCTGTTCTTCTTGAGAAGTTCGAATCTTAACTTTCCAATCTCGATACAGGCTAACTTCTATCCAATGCCAATTAAAGACTGAATCAATTAAATAGTTAAAATATTGCTCGTTCTCTCTCTCTCTCTCTCTCTCTCTATCTTTTGTTGCAATAAAAAAAGTTAAAGATGAGGGAGCATGTGCACATTCCTCAGTGGAGACCGCAAGCTTTTCTCTCTGTAAATTGACTGATGGACTAAAATCTCCAAAACATTGTATATCAACCAGCATTTGCCTGGTAGATGCCATTTATTCACTCATTTTGTTTTGCTAGTCGTCCCGAGATGCGTGTAGGCACTTACATATATATGTATATTAGACTGCGTCAGAAACACACTTTTGCAGATTTTCCAAGCGCTCACCCCATCAAAGTGTTCCTTTTTCATCAGTCTAACTCCTCAAAAAATTTCATCCCAAAATTTTAATTTTTAGAGGTGCCCCAAGGGGGTTAAAGTTTGAAGGGGGAATATCATTAGCTTTCACCAAAAAATGGGACACGTGTGGAATTCTTATAGAAGCCGATATGACACGAGGTCATCTATTCATGAATGAAGTGGCCTAGACATAAATATTTGGCATACCGAAGGATATTGGACCAGGTCACACAGTGCCCGAGACACAGGTAGGTCAAAAACTCGCTTTCCCCGGGTTTCAACCGGATTTCAACTCCCTGTAACTCCCGTGTTGTTTGACCTGGTCCAATATCCTTCGGTATGCCAAATACTTATGTCTAGGCCACTTAATTCATGAATAGCTGACCTCGTGTCATATTGGCTTCTATAAGAATTCAACACGTGCCTCATTTTTCGGTGAAAGCTAATGATATTCCCCCTTCAAACTTCAACCCCCTTGGGGCACCCCTAAAAATTAAAATTTTGGGATGAAATTTTTTGAGGAGTTAGACTGATGCAAAAGGAACACTTTGATGGGGTGAGCGCTTGGAAAATCAACAAAAAGGTTATTCTGACGCAGTCTAATGCACATGATATTTTATTATTAATATGATATGTATAAGGATATCCTTCAATCTTTTGTATATTTTAGGTGTTTTCACTCAATGTGTCCGCCAGTCCGCCTCCCCGTCACTTGTACTTTTTGTTTTACTCCTCTTGTTCGTTTTTAGTCGATTTCTTTGCTTCTCTCTATCAAAATGAGTGTACAATGTAGTCTGTGGATCGGCGGTGATGATGTGAGGGTAAGTTCTTGTATGTGTGTGTATGTGTAAAAAGTATATACGTAACATAATAAATGTGTGTGTAAAAAACGTTCTGGATTCCAAATCTGAATTATCATCGTCATCACCAGAAACTCATCTCTCATTACATTAGTCTAATACTTGATGATGGCTTTGATAATGGGATGTGACGGGAATCAGCAAAGTCATAATATCTATTGTATGTAATGTTGTATGTTGTACACTGTACACAGTACACTGTAGAATGTCTCAAAGTCAGACTGCGGGGGGAGGGTAAATTTTTTTTTAGGAAATTGCTAATGTAATGTAACCTCTCTATTCTCCGCTCTGTTCTTTCTACTATGTATGTATAATGTATACATACATACGAACACCGCCAATGTATTTGTATTTACACTTTACACTCAACATCAGTCTATACACACACACACACACAGCACAAACGAGTCGACATGGAAGACAAGCTAAATTATACAAGTCAATTTACAATTTACACAAGACACTCAGCTCCACACAAGAGCACAATTACATCTATATTAAAACGTAACATTATCTCTGGCAAAAGCTACCCATTCTGGTCGACTTTTTAAAATTCAAAGTCTAAGTAGTTGCATAGGTACATGATACACATATACATGTATATCTTAGCCTGGCTTGCCACGACATGGCATCGCTTTGCATTGCAATGCATTATCCATTGCACGGCATTGCATGGTTGATGGTACATGGTACACTAATAGTTGACTCGTCTTTTCAGTCTTCTTCATAATATCTAGTAAAAGAATTTAAAAGGGAAGAGGATAGAGAAAAGTAAAAAAGCCGAGAAAAAACCTGCTTCTTTTTTTTTCAAAATTTCCTGTCTATTCACAATTCTTCTCTCTCTCTCTCTCTCTCTCAGTCAGTCACTCAGTCAGCCCACAATTCCACATTACACTACATATTACATTATACATTACATCCATTTTACATTACATTAAACATTTTTCCCTTCCTCTTTTCTTCCTTTCCAACTTTGATTATATCACATCATATCATATCATGATGCATTAATAATAAAAGTTTTGTCTGTCCGTCTCTCTCCCTCTCTGCATGAAAGTATTACTAATATCTAGAAAGTATACATCATACGCTTTTTGGATTGCACTCGATTGCATTGCCTTGCACCGCATTACATTGCATTACACTGTATTTTGTATTGTATTAGGTATACATGTATTATGATTGTGAGGATCCCTCCTGAGGTCCAAAACTCGAGCGCTGAAACTCCAACAAACTTGAGGATAAGATAATATGATATACATACAGCATATACAATATACACAATACATACAGTCAAATAATAATATTTCATATGGAAATATGACTATGACTACATGAGCAAGAACAAGAGAAAACTAATAGTATAAAATTATCGGCTACTGTTTGTGTATGTGTGTGTGTGTGTGTGCAGGCGTTTTATTACATTTGTACAAAAACGGGGGAGAACAAAAGAAAGACAAGGGAAGACGACGGCGGTGAGGGGGAACTTGAACGCATACCGTATTTGAGCAGATTGATATCCAGTCACTATGGTAGCTTTTCAGCTACTGTGTGTATTACATATAATATGCAACAATTCTTTGCCTATAAAAATTTCTGCTATAGTTTGTCAAATACGGTATGAGGATTGTGTATACATAGGTAGACTAATTTAGATTGATATAGAATTTGAAACTTGGATGGATAGCTAGAAAATGGGGATGGATGACTGTATGGGCTGCGGTGTGTGGCGTTCTCCAAACGAATGTATGTGTGTGTGTGTAATAATAAAATATGGGATTTGTGGTGTGGTGATTGCAATCGTAATAGCGATGATGGTGATGGTGATGAAAATGAAAATAAAGAAGAAGAAGATGATGATGTTAATGGTTGGTTGGTTGGTTGGTGTGTGTTCTCCGTGTATATACTTACTTACTCTCAGTGTCCCTAAAATGCGATGAATCACTTTTGATACCGAATAGTTTTACGAATCAGAATATCAGCACATATTGTATGTACACGTACATAGAAGGGAAGGAAACAAGGAGCAGCAAACATATTCACCGATACACCGATGCATTTTATGCATATACATATACATACATACAACATATTTGAACAAGAGGATGGATGGATAGATGGAAGAAAGGAAGAGAGAGAAGAGGGGAAACGAAGGAAAGAACGGCAAATAATTTTTGAGGAAATGGTGTATGAGTCATTAGTAGCCCACATCCTTAGATTTACTTATTACTTATTCTGTATTACAGGCCTGTAATAATCTCCAGTCCCCGACAGCCACTAGTCCTCCAACTCCAACACTCTTTCTTATTATGTATCTATCTACTTTTATTTCTATAGCATTAGTATTAGTATTAGGAGACCGTGGTGTCGGCATCGGCCTTCTTCAAATTCAACTTCAACAATTCCGCTTCTCCGTCTTCGTCTCCTTCTTTTTCTTCAAAATGTATACACTGTACACATTATACACATACATGTGCATATGGATAATACATAATACACACGGTATTACTTACTATTACACCTCTCTCTCTCTCTCTCCAAACTGTAATATGTAATATTATGGCAATGTCTTTGTTCTTCTACTCTTCTTCTTTGAAAATTCCTCACCTCCCTTCTTCTTCATCTTCTTCTTCTTACTACATCTCATGACTGGAGCAGGCAAGCCAGCCACTAAAACTACAAGAATCATCATCATCATCCTAGTAATATCTGGCATACCTTTTCTTCATTCTCTCTCCCTCTCGTTCTCTTTCTCATAATATTTTCCACCCCTGGCTTGTGTACTGCTAGAATATGTGTATCTTATATTATGTATATACATAGGTATATTTATTATGATTATGTGAGGAGGCTCTTCATTTACTCTTCTTTCTCTCTAATCTGGGCGCATTCAACAACATTCAACAGTCCCGTTTATACACACATAGATCAAAGATACACAATGTATTGTGGATATAAGCCTGTATTATGTGGAAAATATTGCTCTTCATTTGTATTTCCATTGTATTGAGTATTATGTATGTATTGTAATGTGGGTATTCTTAGCTGGAGGAAGACGAATATATTATATTTTATTATACATACATACATTGTATTACGTGAGGATCACCTTCACCATACTTACACCATACACCATACACCATACCATCTTGCTATCGCCAACCGGAATTATGAGCAAAATGCTCTCTTTCAGCATTCCTCTAATATCGTAATCATCTTACATATACTACTCATAAAGAGCTTTCTTAGCTAGCT
Organism: Sminthurinus bimaculatus; assembly: GCA_034698285.1. Taxonomy (NCBI): domain Eukaryota; kingdom Metazoa; phylum Arthropoda; class Collembola; order Symphypleona; family Katiannidae; genus Sminthurinus; species Sminthurinus bimaculatus. The sequence continues at coordinate 11,158 of JAQIVE010003488.1, read as the reverse complement.
CTGTACATATGTTATGCTGTATGACTGAGAAAACCAATTGTGTCTGGAGTTCACGGGCCTTCTTTTTCTTATTTCTATAAGTATTCCTGCATATTTTGTATGTATACGTTACATAAATACAGATATGATGTACATATATTATATGAGAATAAGAGAATGAATCGGAAAACCAGAGAAACGCTTTCAAATTTGAACCATTTTCAATGTTCAAAGCTAAATGAAAGGGCCCGAGCCAGGATAAGAACGAAAGAATGAGGGAGAGATGAGAGAGAGGTGAGGGAGACTTCATATTATGTAATAATATGAGGTGTAAAAGTATTACGTATATAATATTATGTGTGTGTGTGTGTGTACTCAGCATTTAGAGTGTGTGTGTGTGTGTACTCAGCATTTAGAATGTATGTGTGTGTGGGGGGAGTTTACGGGAAGAAATTATGAAGGGATATAAAGGGAAAAGCACAAGAAGAAAAAGAAAAATTAGAACGTGGAGTGGGTAAAAAAATCAGTGAGATTCATCGTCAAGCGGCATCCTTTTTATTCTATTATCTTTTGGGTGTAGTTCTTATTGAACTCCTCTCATCTTTTTCGCCTTCATTTTCTTGGTTTTTTCCGTTATCCTTTTGGTTCTGGTTCTGGTTTTGTTTCTGATCGCTCTTGGTGTTTTGGTTTTGGTATCTGGTTTTATGCATCTTCTGTTTCGCTTCCTGGATAAATACATAGAGAGAGAGAGAAAGAGAGAGAGATTGCTGGGAAAAATTGTTTTAGGTAAAGAAAAGTAAAAAAACGTTTTTCAAAATGGGACGGAAGAAGAAGAAGAAGGAGGAGAAAATTTAAGATAATATTAAAAATTGAAACCATTATAATTGATGAGGATATCGGTTTGTATATCTATTATGTAAATGTATAGTGTAGTTCATTTACGCATATCGCTAAGGGAAAGGTAATACTAATATAAAAGTATAACTTTTTATCATTAGAAATGTGACGATATGAGCGTGCAGGGCTGGACGATAAGTAAAGAGCATTCTTTGTTAAACGACATTAAATATTGAATACTGTGGAGTTGGAGTTAAATTACATAATTATCAGCACAATTTAATGGGTACTACTCAAAAATGTTATACACTTTATATAGCTGTGGTTTCTATAGATGCCACGAGTGAAGGTTGGACGAATAACTGATGAATGATGTAGGTAAATATGTATATCGATTCCCAAGTCACATTATGTTTGAGAACATGACAGAACACTTACGACTTTGACTTCAGATTCATAACACCAGCATGAAATGAAAGTGGATGCATCAAGGAAAATTTATTTATCGAAAGTAAGAGGCAAACGGAAAATGAGCATTTACGTTCAATCGTGGGTTAAACTATCTTTATATGTGTAGATAAACGGGAAAACACTTAAGGGTCAAATAGAACAAAGTGTCTGTATATGTATGGCTAAAAATCGGGTGCTAACTGCTGATTGTTGGTCCCGGGGTTGCTTGCCGAATGTCCGTTACAACTTCCGAACATAAAGCCCGTGGCTCTGTTTTTTCGACAGTGGTAAATTATACTAGTGTTGCAAGAAACCCTATTTTTTAATTTTGAGCATTTTGTTGGCAATTTAACTACCAAAACAAAAAGAACACCGGACTAGTCATTCAATGTACTTGTGTATTGTTGATCTTCAAGTAAAGTACAACAATAAAATGTTGCTGCCTCAATGTCCCAACAGCTCTTTTGTGACCTCTTTTGGTAGCTTCAAGAACGTATCGAGCATCCCAAACCCTTAACCATATTAGACATCGAACATCGAAAAATAATTTCTAATTGTTTGTTGTAATATTATATTACTCTTTCAAAAATATTTCGAATTTTACATTAATCTAATGATCTCCAATTCATTAAAGCATCACGGAGAACTTTGAGATCTGTGCTCATCGCTTTAGTGTTTAGTGTACGTTTGTACGTACGAAATTATTGAGTTCAGTGTAGAGTCATTCTCGCAGTGTACTCGTCAACATAAAAACTTGAAAACTTTCCCAGAAAGTTTCCATAAAAATAAGGAGAATCTTTCTAATCTATGTATTAGCGATCCAATCTATTTACCGAGTCTGTGTTGCGTTTTGTTTTATATTTTCGCTTCCATTAGAAAGTCGGATGTCGAGAAAATGACTGAAACGATTTGATATACATGTAATATGGTAGTGATTTAGGAAAACAAAAGCATGCACACCAGAAGCCATTCATTTTAAAGTAAAATTCTCTGGTTAATTTCTTTAATCATTTCATTTATTGGTATTTAGGTACAAATATTTCGAATTTAAGGTAATCACATATTATGTAGTATTTTATCATGGTCGTTTTAAACATATCTATCGATTCAATCGCTTGTCCACCGCTTCACTCATATTCGTATTTTCATAATCACATACTGTCATATTCATTTTTTATGGTTAGAAACATCTTTAAGTATATAAAATACATTTAAGGAATACGTTTTTACTTTTTGTACATTTAATTGCTATTTATCACATATTGGCGGGGCGATAAATGAGCATCATGTACTTCAATTACTAATATCTATTAAGGATGCACATATATACAAAAGGAGATAGGATATCCTTAAAGATCTATTTTTTGTTTTCAAGTGCAAAAACGTACAAAATATTTTAAATCTATTATGCATGTATTACAAGAATGTATAATGATTGTGAATTACAGGGAAAACGTAGGGGACAAACAAGTACACAGTACTGATATAGCGTATTTTTAAAAAAATGTATATATACATATACACAACAATAACAATAATATCATTGTTGTTTCTTACTAAAGCTATGAACTTTTTAGTAATAAATATCGTAAAAATTATAATAATATACCTCTGAAAAATAAAAATGTTAATCAAGCACCTCCATTTTTAAAACGTACAAAGAAATTCAGAACACAATCAAGCAATGGAGTACAATTTAATATTGCACCGAAACAACACATAATGTCGGCTTCTTAGTCAGCATGTATTAGCTCGGCAGGAAATGACAATATTTTATAAATCTTTATATTATGAGTAAGTACCTTACCATAACCCGTAATAACAATAATATGTGAACTGACTTTATGAGAATATAAGCTTAAAAATAGCCAATATATTACGAATATATCCGTATCTTACAATTTTACAATTTATGTATATTATTTTATCTGCATACAACTCGTTACGAAATAATTCATGAATGCAGTACAAAGGGAAACAGGCTAGATTCACTCGACTCAAGGGCTGCTATATAATGCATTGCAAATTGCAGCAAGCGTTAACAAAGTACTTTTAATTTACTTTCTGGTATGGAAACTCTATCGCTGTGTACTGTAATGACATTAATAGTATTTCGAAGGCGAAGAAGACTTTTATAAAGCTTTCAGTACAAAAAAGTCGATGGTCGAAGTCATAATTCAGTAAGAAAATATGAATGCAAACCTACACACACGCACACACCACAACGAATTTCTAGGAAAACTAAATTCATACACATTCAAAGTCCTTTGGTCTGCAATCAAACACACAGATTCATCCGTTTTTTGCTCAACACTTGACTGTATTATGTTTACTTTCGTTTTTTAATAGGGGGCCAAGTAGGATCTGCATCTAAAGCTTCGAGGATCTCCTTATATTTCTGCTTCTTTTTCTTCTTGTAAACTATTTTACCGACTCTCTTCACGAATTTACTAGTTGTCATACAATTCTAAAGATTAATATTAAAAAAAAGCAATACATATTATGTAATCTTTTGAAACTAAAGGAATGTATTAATTGTTATCAATTTCTGGCAGCGGCACTACTGAGGATAATAACAATTCCGCTTTTTGTCATGACAGGAGAAATAAAAAGCATACCTCTAATAGCAGCGATAGAACCATATTGATGACCGGAAATGCAAGAACGACGAGACGGAAATTTGTGGACATTGAGGAGACGGGCATTAGGTGGAAAAACTCTGCTAGTTCCCCAATTGGATAACCAGCTAACAAAACTGTGAGAGATGTGAGTACAGCGTAAGCTACGAGGAAAAATCCTGAAAAGCAGAAAATAGTTACATTGTATGAGGGATTTAAAGCACGTTATGAAGTCAAATTAGTACTTGATGTGTGATCAAGAATTATAGCATTTAAATATTATACATATTAGTGATTGATTACCATTTGAATAGAACGGCTTTCGGAATGGAGGACCTTTGGAAAAAACGAGTGCCAGGATAAGATATTGGAAAGAGCTCACGGAGAAAATTGTTGTAGTTTCCCAGCAGTCATAAATGATTTCATCACTAGATTTTGATTGAACCGGAACGAACCAAGGTTGGGTTTTGAGGTATGTAAGAGCACTCAACTGTATTACACTAGATACGATGATTTGAAATAGAATCGAAGTCACATTCTGGAAGGATACTAAACTTCCCATCGGCCTCTTCGATACTAGACGATGGTAGGGTCCAGTTCGTCCCATAGCCACTGCAACTATTTACGTGAGACGAAAAAGAAGTTTAAATTACATTTTTCTCTTTTTTTTCTCTCTGCCTCTGTGTCTCTGTAAAGAGTGTGGAGAATCCATAAATTTTCTGCAGTATTTTACTTACTTGTAGTAGTGATTCCAAGATCAATAAATAAAAACTGAGTATCTGCAAAATTTGTCTTGTGCTGAAGAGGGGGACACCATAAGAAGACAGTCATTAGTGATAAAAAAATTACACGGTTCCACTTAAATATTTCATATGAACAAAAAGTAATGTGTGTATAATTCAATGGTTTTCTTACAGCGTAAAGTGTGAGAACGGATACGAACTGGACCATGCTGTAAAGTGCCATGTACTTGAAAATTCCGAAACTGGTGACCAAGGCACATCTGCCTTCTCGAATCAAGTGTGGTACACTGGAAATATCTTGAATTTTGGACGTAAAGGGCGCAGCTACGCTTGCTTCGGCATCTGATAAAGAGACACCAACATGTGCAGCCTTAAGGGCACTTACATCGTTTGCTCCATCACCGCACATTGCAACCACATAACCGATATTCTAGAATAAAATATTGGAAATTGGAAATCATTGAAACTTCTACAAGTATGATGACATTGTGGAAATAAATTCAATTTAATTGTGTCTCGTGCATCTTATTTTGGTTGATTATCATACCTGCAATTCTTCAACAAGCTGTCTTTTACATTCTGGAGACATTCTAGCGTAAACAGTTCCTTTTGCGACAATCTTTTCAATAGTTGATGGATGGAATCGTTCCAGTAAAATAGACCAAGTTCTTCCAGTCATAACAAAATGATAATTAGCATCACGCTGCTCAAGAATACTCGCTGTAAATGTCTCCGCTGATATTGGAATTAAACGATCCATGTCAATTATGGTCTCGGGATTTGGAATATCGTTATCATCGTCATCGTTGTTGTAATTTGGCACATTGTTATTCTGAATAGACAACTCATCCATCTCGTCGTCACCAATGGGAATCAAAATTGGTTGTAATGAAGTTGAACTTTCACTACTTCCACTTTCTACAAGTTCATTTCCGTTGACCGCTGTTGATTCTTCTAATAATTCTTGTTCGTAATGATGAGCTGCTAAAGTAAACTCTAACACAGCCGGATTTCCTTCCTCTTCTTCTTTTGCATTGACAACTACGACCTATAAATAATACATTACGGTTTTAACAATATTTTATTAAACTTTGCGCAAGTTATTTACGTGCAACTTCTAGTATTATAACCAGAGCTCCGCAGCTCTTCTTATATATTATCATAGTTTCATATGATAGGCATAATAAACTTACTTTGTCAGAAGATGAAATCATTCCACATTCACGAGCAACACTAAGAGCAGTCAACATATTGTCACCAGTTACCATTACCGAACGAATGGACGCTGAATTTAATTCTTTGATAACAGGAATGGTAGCACCTTTGAGGCTGTTTTGCATAACAAGGAAACCACAAAAAAACAAATCCCGTTCGATATCTTCTCTATTTACACGTTGAACTTCGTGCCATTTCATGTTCTCAATTGGCTTATATGCAAGGGCCAGCACTCGGTAGCCCTTGAGTGTAAAGGAATCCAACATACGATCAAAACTTCCTGGAAAATCATTGAAAAACATACCGGTGGTATTAGTTTAAGATGCCTTACTAATTTATAATTTCCTCATCTCTCGTCTTATCTTAAGAAGTAATAAGTGGAACATTCTCATTATTGATGGTGATTCATCTTACCCGGCAGGACATTTTTACACAAGGGACGTAATCTTTCAGGAGCTCCTTTACAGTACAATACCATTCCACGAGAATCTAGTGGTCTAAAACAAATTAATTAGTTAATAATAGTTCATTTTGGTTGATGAAAGAAAACCTTAGCTTATGTGATGTGCATTATTCGTTGGTGTACTTTCTTACTTTGTAACAACAGACATGCGTTGCAACTGAGGAGTGAATTCAAATTCCCGAATGATGCCAATCTCGATCCCTGACTTTTTTACAACATTTGGTGTTAGCAAATCAAATCTTTGTGTATCTCCTTCGTCCAGTAAAGGTTCTTCAAGTTCCTACATTAAATAAGAGTAAATTCAATAGATAATACACAAACACACACCCTGCTATGTATTATCAACCGTCTGCACAATAGCTAAGAGCATTAAGTAAACTATTAAATTTAAAGGAAAAGCGAAGAACGCATTGAAGCACAATTTTCATATCATTATAATGTTCATGAATGATTACCCATTTAGTGGAAGCAAACATTTTCAGATCCAAAGGGTCTCCAACAATTTGACCACCTATGTAAGTCAAACTATGGCAGCATGCACAACATCGAATAAAATTTATTGTTTCAAGTGAAGTCGAAGGATCAACAATAGGGTCAGAAAAATCGGTATTTCCGTCTTCAAACGGAACAATGCACCAAAAGTCTAATCCATCTTCAGTCAATGTCCCTGTTTTGTCAAATGCTGTTAGAGATACTTTCCCACAAAAGTTCTAATAAAAACAAAAAAAAATCATATCATTATATTTTGCTGAATTTACACATAAGGAAATGAAATATTTTACAATGCTTGCAAATAATGAAATATAATTCTCAATTCTTACGATTCGTGGCGGTGATATACAAAATATTTGCTTCTGTTTCAAACGCGCTTGAGCATAAACTGTTCCCACGGTCATAGCTGCTGGTAAAGCTGGCGGAACGACGATTGTAATGATATCCAAAACACGAACGAGAGTTACGTACCATACAGCCTACAAGAAACAAATAACGATGTATTCTAGAATTACGAAAATCATGGTTTTATGTAAGTTAAACAAATACTCATACACATGTAAATTATCCTAATTACTACTAATTTTATGCTTACACCACGTTGAACATATAAGTAAATACAGTATATCATTCCAAATGCCGCAAGACAGAAGAGCATAGCAACAAATTTCATGGCTTCAGAATAGAACTCAAATCCAACTGTAAAACAAACAAACAAATAAATATTTTTTCAGATTACCCTTTTGAAAGGAGAAATTACACTTTGCGTTTTTTAAAGTGACATTTTTTAAGCAATAAAATGTAATGAGTTCTAAAGACTTAATTAGTGTGAAAATTTGCTTATTACGTTCTTTTGGGAATAATATTGAGCGAATAAGCTGTCCTTTTAGAGTATTGTATCCAGTTTTGACGACAACGCAAGAAACCTATAATGTGTTATACAATTTTGTTAGTATTTTTTAAATTAGATATCATTAATATCGTTGCACATATATGGGAACATACAAAATGCTGAGCACTTTAAAATTTTATGGCTGTACCTTATTGCCAGCGTAAAACCGAGTCTGAATAACACTTGTGCCATTAAATACGGTATGTCTTTTGTGTGACTCATCATTATAAATGTCACTACTTGGCTGTAAAGCAGATTTGGTTACAGGAACCTAAAAACGGTAATAAGATAAGGGCATTCAACTTAAATGGCTAACAAAAAATTGAAATTATGTCCACGTCTTGTAATTTTAACGCAGTATGTACTTGGATATATGTAGAACATGATATGGACTTACACTTTCTCCGGTGAGCATACTTTCATTGACAATACACGAACCGGATATTACAACTGCATCTACTGGCATCACTATACCACTTGGTGGAATGAGAATAACGTCTCCAGGTACTAAATCGCGGCTACTAATTTCTTCCTCTTCTGTTAGGGCATCATAGACAAGAAGACAGATATGATTAAACATTAATACGGCGTTTTTTTTCAATATTCATTACTCATTACAATAAAAGTTCATTAAAAGCCTCGGTCAAAATGCACAATAATATATGTTTTAGAAACATAAATTATAGTATGTATTCATAAGAACCTCCATCCCAACGGCGAACAGTTACAAGAAAATCCGAATTTCCTTGAGCCATGTCACTGAGCATTTGACTTTGTTTCTTAGTCTCGATTAAAGAAATGATAATAGAAGCAGCTGAAATTATAATGACACATGATGCATAGTAGTAATACTCGTCAAAACACCACAGGGTCACACTCAGGGCTTGAAAACAATAGAACGGGTTCAAAACCTAAAAATGTGTAAAAATAATATGAAATGAATTTTAACTCCACAAGCTTTCATAATAAAACTTATTAAATTAACATTACAAATTTTATGTTTACCTCTTCAACAAGAAGTTTTCCATAACCAGGAACTTCGACGTCGATTATATTAGCACCGTAAATATTTCTCCTATTGCAAAAACAAATATCACTACATTAGTCATTACAATTCAATATGTTAAACTGTTTTGTACATGGTATAATTATTACCAGTAAGTAGGATTTAGTAAAAAATTAAGGTCAATGGCTTACAATTGCTGACGTTTAGGATGCGAGAGTCCACGATAGTTTTCCAGCATTTGACGGCAATTTATATTTTCCAAACCGTGAATTTTTTTAAATACAGATTCCCGATCATCCCACACAAATTTTTCATGGCGAAATGAAAAGTATCGGAAGGAATGAAGATTGTATAATGACGTACACAAGTGGGAAGAGTCGGTATATTGAGATTCATTTCGTTGTTTACTGTCATTATTCACGGAAAATTCTTCAGGCATGTACTCAACTTTTTCTTCGTGTACATCACAAATAAAATAAGTTCCCGTGTCATCCTATTAAAATAAAAAAACGCCCATCAAATATAATATATTCAAAGAGGCAAAAGGCTTCTTCAAAGGTGTAAAATAAACTGAATAATGCCTAAAATGAGCTACTTATTTGTAAATGTGTTAACTTACTTTGATAAGTACTACTGTTGCTTGCGAAAGGGACACCCGATGGCAAAGAAATCGGAGCTTCCATTTCTTAAACCATCGACCTAATAACAGCGGAAGACCGAAAAGGATAATATTGAGAAAATAGTATAAAAATACTCTAAATCCATTATATTTGAAGCCGTAGCAAGTAGCCTCTGCTTCTGGAATTTTCTGACGATAGTTTCTGATGCCATTTCTTTCAAATCCCTCGTAGCGGAGTCCTGGCATAATCCTCCTGCTCCAGGACAGGAATCTAACAGAACGGAAATAGAACAAGAATTGTGTTACTTTAGTTATCCCTACCAAGGTAAAACGTATTCTAATTCTACACACAATAAGTGTTGATGAACACAACCTGTGTAAAAGGTCAAAATATTTTACTAAAATTAATATCAAGGACAAACAAATCACGAAAGAATCACGAAGAAAAAGGACGGAAATGCATGCAAAACAAATTCATGCAATCATTAAAGCAATAATAATTTTGTTACGTAGTACGTACTACAATATATTGTAGATTTTATAGGTAGTTTTTATGCTCGTTTGCTTCCAAAATAAACTCACGAAACGTTTAATAGCATTCTGGTCATACAATAACCAAAAGTTGGTTGAACCAGCATAAACATTTACAAAATAAATAAACACGCAAAATGATGTCAATGAATTCGTGACTCAGAACTCAGTAAAAATAAAAATGTACTATACACTATACACTATACTATTCCAAAATTAAATAGCAGAAAATGGCAAACACAAATATAAAAACACCAATGAAAATTGAAATTGTACTCACGAATCTTGTGAACAAATTAATCCGAATTAAGGTTTCGGTTTTTACAGGATTTTGCTAAAACTGTTTAAAACTGTAATAATAAAGTTCAAAGTTAAAACTTTCCTGTGTGACACAGCCTTCTATGTAAACCGTAAAATACAAAGTTCGTTTTAACTTTTGAGAATGAATGAGAGGAAAAACACAGCAGAGTAAACAGTATCTAGCAAATGTATCTATGTATATATATAATTATAAATAATATTAGCAATTAATTTCTAATATCTCCTTGTGTGTATAAGTTTGTATCTTGTCTTGTTTGTGTTTCTTCGTATTTATTCTTCTCTCGTTTTCGCATATTATTTTATGTTTCTCCTCAATATTATATCATAGACTAACTAACTAGTAACTAGCACTAGTAACTACTAACTATATACTACACTCACTGACTAATTGAATAAATATAATAAAAAGTTGTGGTTACTTACTATTTACTATTGCTATATATATATAAAGATATAAAGCATATACACGAGTACGAATGCGACTCAAATTACAAGCTAGATAGATAGATATCTAGCTAATGCTAAATGCTATACTACACTACGTTTATTATATTATTTACTTTTAAATTAATTGCATGCCTTTTGCACTGGAGAAGCCAACTGAAACTGAAACATATCATACACATGCGACGCATGAACATCTTTGATTTGACCCATTGATTGACACAGAGTTTATATAAGTTTATATGTATATTATACGTGTAGCATGGTGATTATATTAAAAGACTTGTTGACATTAAGAATTAAAAGTAGGAAATTTTTAATTTAAAAAAATAGCTTACTATTGCTATACTACCACTTATCTAGCCTGTGTAATTTGAGAGATAAAAAATAAACACAAGTATCGAATTCGTATGTATCACATTATAAGTACAAGGTACAACATTCACTATAAAATATTATATCACATAATATTATCACTGTGTGTATAGACGAGAGTATTTTGTCTAAGTATCTTATTTAATATTATTATTATTATTGAGTAAACAAGT
>JAQIVE010003487.1:0-16645 GCA_034698285.1 Sminthurinus bimaculatus | reverse complement strand
ACTACATGTGATATATTCGGAGGAGTCTGCTCATATAATTATGATTAAATTTCGGTAAGAACCTCATTTAATCTATTCATTATAGGTTATAGGCAAGTTTACATAATTTATTGCTTCTACTTAATTTTTTTCGGTGTGTTTTGCTTTTTGCTTCTTCATTATTTATTATAGACGTGAGTGTTTGCCCGAAAATACTTTCTCGACAAGAATGGCAAGCCAGGCCGCCAAGGTCAGTGTCCCATCAAAATCTTCCAGTGCCCTATGTTGTCATACATCACACCGGTACGCACCGAAATAATTTAAGCCGATAACTTACTGACTCTTTTCATTTTTCCTCCATTGCATTATTGACTCTGATCCTTTGTATTGTACATTAAAAATGTTGTCCAATGAATATTGAATATTCAGTGATGGGAGAAGGGGAATGTAACACATTAGAACAGTGCATTCAAGTAATGAAGGACATGCAGGATTTGCACATGGACGTCAATGGATGGGACGACATTGGTTACAGGTACCTAACCGTTTTATTTTAAAATTATGCTTCATAATTAAAAAAGGTCTGAAACGACGGTAAATTAGTTCACAGTTCACATATGTATGAGCATTTTTTCACAATGGGCTTCATAATTTTGTAGTTTTGTTGTTGGCGGTGATGGTTCAGTTTTTGAAGGAAGAGGATGGGATAAAGTTGGCGCCCATGCTCCAGGTAATATCATATCAAATTTTTACGACATGAAACAAGATTTTTTGTTGGTGTTTAATATGACGATGTATTTTGTATTTGTATCCAGGCTACAACGACAAAAGCATTGGAATCTCTGTTGTTGGAAATTTTATGAGTAAGGCCAACAACGTTACTGTAATTATGAGTTTTAGTCTACATTCTACATATTATTCTATTGAAGTGTTTTTATTTTTTATCAATATTATCGTTTTTATAGACCACCTGCCAAATTCTGCTCAATTAAGTGCAACTCAGGCGCTAATTGCTTGTGGACTCAATGAAAGCACGTACATTTTGCAAAACTACACTGTATATGGTCACAGGTGAGAAAAAAGCTTCCATGAAGTTTTATGCAACGTACTTACTAATCATAAATGATACAAAAACGATACATAATCCATGTGAACGAATACTAATCGTATGATCATGTTAAGACTTAACCTAACGTTGTGCTTGATCATTGATCACAGACGTATGCAAGGGAAATAAGAATATGTTATTATTTGAACAATGACAACAATTCTTCGTATTTTTTTCGTAGAGACACCAGGGACACGGATTGCCCAGGAGATCTTTTTTACGACGAAATTAAGAGCTGGCCCCACTTCCACTACGAACTAGAAAACAAAACTTCGACAATTCTTTTACAATTAAATGCTATTAAATTAATATTTACAAAATTGAAAGTCCAAGAGCTTTAATTTTTTTGGAATTCATATTTTTTTTATTTCGCATGTAATTTCACCAGCAGAGAAAACAAAAATAATAAAGTATAACTACAATGTGTGTAATCAACTGGCTCTGGCTTCTTCGGGGACACGTTTTCGTCCACTTTTTCGAGTACCCGCTAACCAAATGTGATTCTTGAAGCCCAATTCAAGATATCTCGGACCTTCGTCTAGCATCATCGAATGACTTTTTTTTATGTGTGACCTGCAATGAAATATAGACAAGTGCTCTATATTTTTTCAAAAAGACACACGACATACGACGTACATAACTTTAGACTTATTTGTTTTGTTGTTTAGCTCTTACTGCAAAATGACTTGCATATCTCCAATAGTTATCGCATTTTTTCGATGGATCCCTGGATACTCTTTGGAGTAGAAGGCATCACCATGCCTTGGCAAAGTCTTATCACCGGCTTCCTCCTTTCCGTACGAGGAGGTCTCAGGAGATAACTTATCAGGAGATCTTGTCGGAGAACCTGTTTCGTCAGCCATCTTGGCCTGACTATTATTTGTAGGCAGCTGAGGACTATTGCGACGCTGAAAAGCCAAGTCATACTCGTGTGATATTTTTTTCAGTTTTTATACCTCTTTATGTGAAATCGATAGTCTTTGGCTAAATGCAAGCTCGCGTTGTAGGTCACATCTCCAAGCTCCATAAGATAAACCAAAAAGCTTTCTAGAAGCTGGGCAGTCTTCTCAAAACTGTATTTCATTTCCAAGGCCACTGTGTACATGCGCATTCGATCCTCTTTTGGAACCTTGGGGTTTGCTAGCAGCTTTGCCTAAAATTACATTAGTTTGCATTAAAGTTTATATTATTATTTTTACAAAAGTTTACGTACGTTCTTTGAATTTTAGTTTTATAAATTATGACAATGCCTTTAGTATTCAGTAATTATGTCGTACAAGGTGAAACTTCCACGATTTCAAAGATTTTTCTATCCAAAGTGTTTTAAAGAAAAAACATTTCGTTCCGAATAGCATCGGCTGCAACTTTTCCATTTGGTACAACAGCCTTGCACATCTGTCCACAGAAACTACAAAAAAAATTTTGCTCTAAATATTGTCCCTCTAATATGTAACTTCAATAGACACATGATCGATATTATGTCTAATAACCTGCCAACATATCGTCAATCATGTCATTTCTTTCCATCTCCACCGTTTTTCGAAAGCTGCGCCACGCTTTGTTGTCCGCGGTCCGGTGAAGTATTTCTCGGCTCTCCTGATTCGCCACACTATCTTCGGAGAAAGAAAACAATGTTTGAAAACGATACAGAAATCAGCTTCAAAGTTTACAAGTTTTTAAAATAAAATTATAAACAATTACTTGGTTCTGAAATAAATACAGAATACAGTAAAAATAGTGCGTAAATCATTATTATAAGCTCTGTAAACATCTTTGCAAATCAATGTGCAAGTTGCACCTGCGTCCTGAAGCTGAGTGTCACTGCCGTTCGTCTGAACAGAAGTGGCGGAATTTTTCGGGGAAACCATGAGACCGCCAAAGTTGAGCCCCTCCATGATTTTGAGTGAGCTGATGTGGCTCATCATCTCCTGGTCATTTGGATTCACAAAAAATTCGTTGACCACAGTTTCAATCAGAGGATGCACTTTTTTACGCATATCGAGTTTCTTTAGTGTCTTCATATGTTGACAGATCACAATGACCAAGTCAACCAGCTGCTGGTACGCAACTGGAATTTTTACATCTCCTCCTTCTTTTATTTTACAGTGCTGGGTCAGAATATACGTGGACAGCCAAATTTCTGTAAATTCATATCATGGGCTGTATCACTATTAACTATGTTGTTACCATTTATGTATCTTCCTATCAGTACTAAGCTTGAAACATAACTAGGTAAATAAGGTACATTTGATTTTCACAAATAAAGGATTGCAGACATTACCTCCCGCAATCAAATTCGTTTCGTTGTTGACAACTTTGAGTCGATTTCTATGATAATAACAATGTGAGTATTATTAGTCCAATGGTGACATCTTCGCGATAATTATGTATGTAATTGTTTTTTTTATTTGTGGATGATTATTTACGGATATTGAACAAAGTCTTGAATCCATCGAAGACGCTCTTGTACGTGAGAAACGTTGTAATAAAGATACTTAGCGTGGCGGTTGAGTTCTTCTCGAAGATTATTTAGTTCTTCTGACGAGGCAAGATACTGTGATTCTGGTAGTTCCCACCAATTATGGGCCTTGACATGCCTGTCCAGAAAACGGTCAAGTTTATCGAATGTTCGGAATGGTCATAGTGCATGATAAAATAGTTTCTTTCAGTATTAGTTCAGCTTTTTCTTACCGGGGTCTTACAGGCCGCTTGGAAACTTTTGCCTCCTCTTCCTCGTCGTCTTCTTTATTTTCAACCAGCATGTTCTAATTAGAAATAATCCTCAGGCTCGGCGTTCCTAATGACTCATTGAGACCTACCTATGAATATGTACCTGACATTCCATGACGGGTACTTGTTTGTGGCAAAATCCCAATGGCACAACAGAAAACAGAAAATACCTACCGAGCAAGTCTATAAAACTCGTTATTTACTTTGTCATTCATTTTTAATCGGACTGGATTATTTCCTTCACAACGGGCACAATTTGGTGTATGAAGGTCTCACATGTTTGTAATTAAATTCCAAATCAAAATTACAAGATATTATGTGCTAGTACGAAAACCGGCTGTCTGCCATCATGCACTTCCCCATCATCACCAATGCCAAGAAAAGCGGTCGCAAATCGACCCCGAGAGATTGATGGTTCTCCCCATCCGCAATATCTCAGGATTATTGATTCCGTTCTGGAATCGATAATTAACATGAATTACAAATGGAAAGATTTTGCTCAATAATTTAAAGGACATAAAATAACTTTTATTTCGTTTTTTTATTGAATAGATATACATTTTTTGCTTTATTTTCCCTAAAATACGTTATAAACACTACAATATATTATTATGCCTCTGAGAATAGTACACTGTGGATTACCAATTAAATTCACAGCAACAGAATTACCACATTTTTTATTCACGTATGTCGTATTTCCTAATATTAGGGGCTGCGAATCTAAATCGCAACATAACGTCTGATAACAAAAAATCCGGACTGAGTTTGAGCCTGTGTAAAAAACAAACAAGTCAATATATATAACATGGATGTGGTACTCCAGGTCCCTTAACTATAGACCCGGTTAAAGGTCACCAGAATTTCCTTATTTCAGGTGTTTGAGGCATGTCACAGTTCCTCTAATACAGCTTATTATAGCCATGTTTCTGGTCAATATGGGACCTGCAAATAAGTAATGACGATGGCCAACTTGCAAGAAAAGCGTTAAAACAGCGGCCAAAAAACTCGCTAAATGTAGTTACTCCATATGTCAAGGGCATTCAAAAATATTCACGGGTTTGGTTTTTATAGGCCTTCAAACACAGGGCCGGTTTTAAGTTGTCAGACGTCAGTTCAAGGGAAATTACTAAAGCGTTTTGAAAATGTAATCTACATAAAAGGAAGAATTAGATGACTTAAATTGTTTCCGCATTCAGTTTATAAAATTCTAAGAATAAAGACTGGAAAAGCGTTTTAAATAAGCTTGTCCAGCCGCTGTATATTTCATTGTTTTATGTTTTATGTTGCCGTGTTTGTATGTACAAAGCGGCTAAGGAATAAATACATACCTGTAAAATAATTTCGTTTGTAATGTCTAGCTCTTCCGAAAAAATCGTCAAAAGTTCTTGAGCATAGTTAGTGGTCGTTGTAATGGTCTGTTGAATTTCCGCTTTTCTCGCAAACAAATCACTACTGTAATGCGTCAAACTGCCAGGTGGAAGTCCTGATGGATACATTCTTGAAACGATAACGATGATAGTAGTTATATTATAAAGAGGATGAAAAAATAGACATGAAGTAATGTAAAGAAACGAATGTGATAGTCCTTTTTCTCTTCCCTGTCTCTGAGACTATAACAAGTTGAAATGATGAGCAACAGATAGGAAGAATCTCCATTTCTATAGATGAAAAAACCCTTTTCATAGACCGTTTAAATTTCTCTCACACACAAATCAATGTCCAGTGTATGCTCAAGGTACATGTGCATATGTATATGTACATAGATTTGCCGTACTTTTATGATTGAGGGCCTTCCTTGAGTCACCAATGTCCTACGCCTCAACTCAATCACTTGTGATGACCCTTTTTTCTATACCATTCTCATTTCTCCCTTCTATAATATACTTTACACGTCCATAATATGAATGATATGATACATACAGCATCCATAAATAATCAAATACTGAATGTATAGACTACTGTACGCGAACATAACGTGTGATAACAAAAAATCTGGAGTGAGTTTGAGCCTGTGAATATATTTGAATGCCCTTTACACATGTAGTAACTACCTTCATGGGCTCTTAAAAACACCATATGATGTGGCACCAGGACCTTCCACCAAAGGTACTTAAGTGGACGTCTCCGAAACCGTCTTAGAATTTTTGATACATAGCTTACAGTTGCTATACATTTCTGGTCAATAAAGGACTTCAAAATTAAGTAGAGGGTTTTTTCATAAAAAATGTTGAGCCCGCGACCGAAAACCTTTCAGGGGTCAGAATACAGGTCAAAATGTTTTAAAAGTGGCTATTTTCAAGTCCCAGCACAAATGACGTCACAGTAAGACTATAAAAAGCATTTATGTCAAACAAAAGCTCATGCATCAAATTTTGGCCCGTAAATCAACGTTTTTGGGATCCTTCAGACAAATGCTCATAGTGAAGGGACCTGAAGTACGACATCCACGTCACATAGTAATTTAAAGATCCAGTAAACTTAGTTTCTACACGTGTAAAGGACATCCAAAAATATTCACTTGCTTGGTTTTTACACACGTTCAAACTCGGTCCGGATTTTTTGGTATCAGACGTTACTTATAGGCAACATGCCAATGAAATGAGATTCCTACAACTATGCGTATTCATAGGGCTTTGTTGGAATAAATTACTCTATATAGTCTCCAAGAGTGCCCATTCAAAGGAGGGAAGGGCAAAAGGAAAAAATAGAAAAACTTTGTACAAATTTTGTCAAGTTTTGTCGGTCCCTTTCACAATTTCACATGTGAAAGTCAAGGGATTAACGTCAAGAGCTGCAGGAGGGCATACCGAAGGCCTTTTCTGGATTAAACTCATAAAAATACATCGCGTTGTATATTTTATTGTATTTTATACGTTTTCAATGCGTACACTATGAAAAACCTGAAACCAATAATAACATGCTGAACATTGTTAACTTTTACATTACCGTAGGTGCGTAAAATTACAATTTACTTTGAGTATGTTTATTTTGCAAACAAAACGTCAGCACCAATCATCAATTATAAACATATTCAAAACTAAAGAGGAGCCTTACTGTGCATTTGTAATAGTCTTCTTACTAGTTAATTTCATGATATTCACATTTGCTTGAAATCGTCGTCACAATTACACATCATAGTATTAAGTATTGAAAATGTATAGAGTTGTTTATTTATTTTACATGATCAACCATTTACTAGATATCTTAATACCGGTATAATAGGTACATAATGCATAAACAATATTTAGGACTAATTTTTACTTTTCCGTAGGTAGATCTAAAACGTCAATACGAGTAAATTACCACTTCATATTTGCATTTTCTTAATTACAAATACACTTTCCAATTACGACGATGAAAAGTGGAAAATGTATGTAGTTTGAATAATAAATATTATATATCTATTGTGAATTTTAGATTACAAAATGATAACTTACTAAAAAATATAAAATACCTATAATCAGAGATCATTTTCTTGAACTGGGATTACTTATCTTGCCGTGGAGTTAAGAAAGGATTCGCGGAATAAAAATTGTCGACATCATATGTACTACTACCACCAGTACGAGGATTAGGCTGTTGGCCTCGATAGTTAGGCCGTTCTGCAGTGATGACATATGAGTTGGTTGACGGTGTTTTAGTTGCCGAAACAGATCCTTGCACATAATGACTATGATTTTGACGACGATTTCTATTTGGCTTAAAAGTCGATATAATACTTCCTTCGTCAGACGAACTATAGCATGTTTGGCTATTACTGGGGTTATATTTTGAATTTGCTTTACGATCTATAAAAAAAGGGGGAAATGTCAAAAGCCAAAAAAGATTTTTATTTACGAAATTTTAACAAAGCAAAATCTATTTTTCAATTTTAAAACACAGGAAGCAAAATGGTAAACAGTTCAGAACGCTTTGTTAAATAAAAAAGTTGGCTCACATTAACTTTTAAAGCAACTCACATTTAGTGTCGATGTCCCACTGCTGCTTCAAAAATTTAACATTACCACCCAAAACAGTAACATCACCTTTAGAGCAGAACAAAAACAAGGTTATACTATCAGTAAATATTAAGAGTTTTTTTTCCAAGACTTACGTAAATAAATATAAATAGGTCAATGTTAACGTATGATGTAAAGATGCCATCGTTATATCATAAAATATTTCAAACGGCACTGGAGTTTAATTAAAATTGCACTGAAAGAAGTGTGTGCATTGTATGTACAAATAAAAATCTATCTCTTTTGTTCCTCTAGAAATGTAAATGACTTAAATGTGTGTAATAAAGAAAAACTTACGTCGACTGTGATCAATTCGACTTCGAAATAGACCATTGGTGAAAGACTGGTCCACCGTCACTTTAGTTTCTGTTGTCCTACTATGCACGACATAACCATCTTTAAGAAGTCTGTCTGCCTCGGCAGTGAAAGTTGGGTCAGAGGGCTGGGGATAACTTGAGGATTCCCTGAATTGACGCCTCATGGAATAAATTTCTTCCATCGTGGAAAACAACTCGTCAGTGAATGACATTGATATTTGATATGAATTGTTTTGTGTTAATTGTAACTCTTCACAATTTCAGAGACAAGATGGCCGTAATTTTGCAAGGACTTAAAGTAAAATTTTTAAATTATTGCCAACAAATAACTTTGATATCAAAACTAGCCGACTCTCTAACTCTACACTTGTTTACACACTCATTCAACTAATTCACTAAATATACTAAATTCTATTATCTCAATGTTCAATGGGATATTTCAAAATGAGTCTCAACTGGAGCACTCATCAAGCACAATTACAGGTCGTAGTTTTCTGAATGTGAAAAAAAAACAAATGTTTGCCTTAAATTCTTACAGATTCTTTACATAACTTAGATAAGCCATCGTAAGGTACTCGTATGTGTGTGTATGTATCTACAAGAAAATACTCTTTTATAACACGTTATTATTATTATATTAAACAAATGACATTGAAGTAGAAAAGCGATTATCCAAGAAGAAAAGAGCAAAGGATAAAAAATAGAAATAATTGTATTTGTCTCGAAACATCCGTTAGTCTTAAATGAAAGGTACATAATTGATATTTTAAAATAACAGTCAACTTTCATGATATTTCTGATTATTATGTACGTATTCACCTAAAATTATAAAGGGAAACATTTGTACTGTAAAATGTTCCTAGAAGTATAAAAGTCAAACTTTTGCAAACTCGAATATGGCTGAGCTTGGAGATTTGAAAAAAAACGATATTGGCAGAAATTCTAGATGCTTAACGTCTCAAGGTAGCATTAAACTTTACAAAAGTCGTCTATTGAGGATACATAAATAACATACCTACTTTTAACCAAAAGAGGTTTATAGTTTATAATAATTCACAATTTGCATATATATGTTGACGATAATAAATTATTATTACTCGTATGTTTTATCCTACACATATCCATACTGCCAGTTCACTCTCATAATATTATTGATTATTATATCAGTTTTTGTTCATTTGGCAAAAAAAATATTAGCTTTTTACTTTTTATACTTCTTAGATGTAAACCAAGGTTCGTGGACTACAATAAGGTTGGCCGTTTCCAACGTTTCACAGTAAGTTTTATCGACGATTTTACTTAATATTTTGCACTTATGGGGATGATATTGAAATAATTTCAACCTCCCTCATCCAGGATTATAAGTGCAGAATGTAATTCGGTAAATAAATGGATGAGAGAGTTGCTCCTTAAAACCCCTAAGGTTTGAGAACAATAAGTGTCTAATTGTTGATGATCGTCTGAAGGAAAATTGACTAACTTTGTTAGTTTACGAACCATGGTTTTAAATTGTAGGAAGTAAGATCTAATAGGTTCTTTATACTACTGCTATCTATAAGAATCAAAACAAATGAGTTGTGTGTACTCAGCAAATTGCTATTATTTAGTGATCAGTTCGTTGGTAGATGTTGCATTATTCCAATATTTAATCCAATATTGATAACCATCTCGTCATCATCCTCTTCATCGCCGTCTTCAGATTCGGAAGAAGAATCTTCATTGCTGCAATAATTTAATGATTCACACCATTTTTATAACTTGACAATTTCCGTGGAACGAATATTTATCCTAAATATATGTGAGTATGGACTACACTTGTCTCCAGACAAACAACAATAAAGTACCTGCTATTTTTTGAGAAGTTTGTCTTTTGTAAAACTTTGAATTCATCTTTAAGTGCTTCTAATTCTTGAGGGAGTCTCAATTTTTCCCATTCTTCCTTCAAAAGAATATGATCCGGGTATAGATTGTTCATTACCCTACAACATTTTGAAAAGGTGATGAACTAATATTTTATGAAAATTTTTATTTAGCCCCTTAATCAATATTATTTGTTACTACAATTTCGAGAATTCTTTTATTGACTTACCAAGAGAAATCAGGCATGGTGGCAGCCTCCATTTGAGCTGGAGTCATTGTTTCTAACTGACGATGAATATTGTCTAAGGCGCCTTGTCTTTCCCAGTAATTTTGAGATATATTCTGTACATACAAGATATTTATGTTATTATATTTTTGTTATTATTATGTTATGTGATATTTTTATTTTTTCATTATGAAGATAGCTTATGGTCTCTCCTCTCTTTACGCACTTTATACATACTTAAAAGTACACAGAAGTAATAATTACTTCGAGACGTTGATAGGCAGTCCTTAATGGAGTTGACATTAAAGCAAATGACTTTCCAAGTTTAGTGACAGACTTCATAATTTTCTTAGCCTTACGAATACAAGATGCACAAGACTTTTTCTGCCCTTCACCCTGCTTCATTCTTGTTGTTCTTCGGGTGGGCGCAGAGAATCTTTTGGTAGTACTAGCTATATAAGTACCAACTTGGTTGGCAAATACTAGCAGCGCTTTCCAAAATGCATGCCTCTGTTACATCATAAAAAAATAGTTCATTATTTTATTTTTATTTAACTATTTTTCAAAAGGTTCAGACATCAACATTTTATGCAACATACAATACACTAATACACCCTACACAAAAACACATTGAATAAAAAATATTACATCAATACTTACTGTCAACATAATATCAATAACAAAAAACGTTTAGCATATTGCATATTGCTATTATGTACATAGTTGAATCAAAAGTGATATTAAACACACAGTTTAGTATCATAAAAATGTATCATTATAATAATACACTTGAGAGTTTAACCATAAAAGAATGTTTGAAATACCTCAAAATATAAACTGTTGTACGTCGACTTCACTTCCATAATGGACTCTAATACAAGATTTGCCGACTCGAAAGAATGTTTTAACTTTCGCAAAAGATTAACTAAAATTTGTTGTTGAGCTCTTCTTGACAATGGCCTATTTGCATTTCCGTCTTCTACCACTACCGCTACACCTTCTACTGCCACAGGTCCAGCTCCAGACATTTTTTTCAAGGTATACTTTGTCAATGACTTTATTTAAAAATCTAATCAACTTTGGCTGTACAGTAAAAACCAGTAACTGTTTATATTTATTTTCACCAGTGCACACACATTATGAAGCTTTTATGCAATTAGTTTTGTTTTTAAACTTTTTGTGAAAACACACCGCAACAGTGTAAATGTAAAGTGTAAAAGTCACAACTATGAACTGACATTACACATCGTTAAACGATTATGACAGATGACGAGGAAAATAACTACATGTAAGTTTAGACTCTTTTTATAATTCGTAACGCAACACTGTCAACTTTAAAGGTCTATTTTCTAAAAA
Organism: Sminthurinus bimaculatus; assembly: GCA_034698285.1. Taxonomy (NCBI): domain Eukaryota; kingdom Metazoa; phylum Arthropoda; class Collembola; order Symphypleona; family Katiannidae; genus Sminthurinus; species Sminthurinus bimaculatus. Next base: position 5,071 of record JAQIVE010003487.1, on the reverse strand, counting down.
GGATTAACCACGGTTAAATTTCTCAATTATCATTTTGAATGCGTTGTCAACTCTTGAAGTTTTAGAAAACCAAGAATCCAAAAAATGACCCACAAGACTTTCCAATATTTTTAAAAACTCTAACCATTGAGTTATACCGCTCTGAGATTCTTTTTGTGGTTCTCGTCTGATTTCAATACATATACATACATACAGATAAATTCATGATGTCATTTTAGTCTTCTCAAAGTGTCATAAAATATAAGGACCTTTTCAATTAATTTCTTATTGTTTTATTGTTACAAAGGGCACAATCAAAGGTCAATTCCCTTCATTTTCATTCGTACAAGTTGTCTTTGAGTAGGATAAGTGATTAAGCACATCATACTTGTTACTTGTTAGGTATTGAGTACTCGATATTCTACGAGTTGAAAGTTCCATCCACATTTAGTTAAATGACCCCGACTGTATAGAATGTTTTATAATGGGGAAACCTTAAAATTGCTAAATACCTTGCGGAAATATGTTAGTGAGTGACTCATCGTCATAGCTTATAGCTCGCAGCTATGTGTTTATAAGGTAAATACATACACATTAGTTTTGCTATCTACTACTTTACTTTCATATTATTATCCCGTTTTTTATATAAATCTTGTAGTGTATTGTGTATGTAGTGTGTGTATTTGCCTACTTGTAAGGTCTTTGATTCTTTGATTAATTGGAATTTAAACTATTTTGTATCTCTGTTTCCTTAAAATTTGTTTTAGATGTTGTACCCTTGGAAGACCTTTATATGTGACTTATTCAATACATTACATCAAACAATATCCTCTTGAGTCTTAAGTAGTGTAAATAATATTTAATAATATTAGCACTTAATGTGATTCAAAAGTTTACAAATAATAATATATATGTTACCGTGAATGTGTACAGACTTGTGAATGTATGCATATACATATGTATTTACATTGCAAATATATGTGGATAATATGTTTTGGATTTTATAAATAACTGTGAAGTAATAAGTACTAAATTGAAGTACATAATTAAATCAATATGATATAGATAGTGGTTAGAGTTAACTAAAGTTTATTCAGACATCAGTATTGTCTTTTTATTTATTAGTATTAATATTTATTTACGTGATTAATTAATGTGTCCGTAGTGGATTTACAACAATGTTTTCTAACATAATATTGGAACTGTAGCAGAACATTCACGATTAATGACCCAATTCTGTATATATTTTTTTAATCGTACATCGTGCATTAGTGGATTGTACCCGTTGTGGACTTTTCTTGTCATTTAATTTAATTACATTTAAAATTTCTCCGACAAAATGAAATTCGAAAGTGTCTTATACAAAGAAACTAAATTTTTTTGAATTCCAACTTCTACGGTGTACTGAAAAGCAATATTATAAAATATATTTGCTGACCAATTGTATCAATTTGCGTAAAATTGTATAATATATTATATATATAATATACCTATAGTGCAGTTATCATGGATAACAATAATTTTGAAGTCATACCGAAACATTTTGCTTCACAGACTGAAGAATTGGAATATTATAAAAAACGATCTCACTTTTACCAGCGAAGGTATGTGTCATATATGTACTATAGAATAACCTTGAAAATGTACAATATTATATTATTTAATTACATTATGAGCTGTACTCAAGTTAATAAGAACTTAAAAACATGATAAAAAGTACATTGTTTTTTTATTGTAATAACTCAAAAGTCATGTTTTATGTTCCGTCTTTCCTTTAGGTATGAAGATCAACGAGACCAATTTGATGAATATGAAGAATATTCAAAGAACGTTGAGAGTGAGTTGGATATGGAATTGAAGCAACTTGAAGCAACTAACAAAGATATGAAAGCCACATTAAGTCGAGTATTAAATGAAAATGAAACTATGAGGGTACGTTTCAAAATTTGAATTTTAATAGGCATTTGCTGTAAATTAAATGTTATGTTTAACTTATACATATTATATACGCTTTATTATAGAAAAGGCTTCTTTTTATTTTTTACATATTATTATTGTGAACGCTTTTGTAATCCAGAACATTTTTTTACCAACTTTTTTTATTTTAGGGACGTATGGAACAAATGAATGCAGAATACAATGCTCAATTAGCCGAGCTAACTGCCGAGGTTACTTGTTTTCGAAAAACCTCCGACGAAGTCAACTGTTATGTTCGTGTTCTCGAGCAAAAGAATGACGATTTAGAACGATCAAACAGGTAAGTATGATTTATTGCACTTTATTCAACCATTCTTTATATTGAAAAAAAGTATTTGTAATGTTTTCAGTACCAATTGGTTAGATTAAATTTTAATTCTGTTTTCTGTTTCGTTTTTTTGTAGAGCTGCTGCTGTTTCAATTGAAGATTTTGAAAAGAAATTGAACGAAGGTAAGAAAAGTTTCATTTCTTGCGGGCACTATTTTTCAACATTTGACATCATCATAATTAATTAATATTATACTCCAAGATGTTGATGTATAGAATGTAATAATTAATTCCGTAATATCATTGATGCATGGAAACTTTTTAATTATATTTACATGAAGCAATCGAGAGAAATGCCTTTTTGGAATCCGAATTGGATGAGAAAGAAACACTTAAGGGCCTTGTCCAGAGACTAAAAGATGAAACACGAGGTATGTAAACAAACATTTGTATTTGGGATTTGGGACCCTGACCAATCTTAAAAAATGAACTCAAGAGTCGCGCAGACCCAGGCTGGTGAATTTCGTATCCCCAGGCAAACATAATGATCCAATACTTATATTGTCGATTCAGAGCTAATAATTCACTCTAGGAATCAATCTGACGATAAATGATATCAAAGATATGGAAACTGCCTAACTTACATAATGGCTATACTAGTGTAAAACTACTCTAAAAGTGTACATTATAGTGCAACTATTCAAATTAGCTAGCCAAAAGAAAAGTTAAGTAGTCCTTCAATATTTGGAATGTCAAAAGTCAAGCCTTTTGTTTTTTTATTTACATGTGTACATACAAGAGTGCTATAAAGAACAAAAAATGGGAAAACGTAATAAAAAAAATTCGTTGCCGATGGTGTCAAGATCTTAAGCTTGACGTATCGTACACGAACTCTATAAGTTTTACCTGTTCTCCAAATGAGTATTTATCCCTCTTTATATTTACTGGTATTTTATTTAATTACGAATAGAATTCATTATTGCTATTCTAATCTCCATGACTTACAATCAGCACAAGTCTCGTTTTCCAACACAAGAATGGTTAGGCGTACACGAGTTACTCAGACGTATACGTATGTGTGTGAGTAATTGTGTAAATGAGCAAACTTATATGCATGTCAGGGTCGAGCTCGCAGGGGGGGGGGGGGCGAAAAATGGGAAATAATCATAATGTTTTACTGGCTTATAACTGAGTTGTAAATTGTTTGTTTTGTAGACCTGCAAGGTGAACTTGCTATTAAAAGATCAACACCAGGATCAACACCAAATCATCACACTAATCAGCCATCCACCATACCTGTTCCACAACAACCAGACAACAAGGAAACTTACAAATCTCAAGCAACTTCACAAAACGAAACAAAAAATCCTCGTGCGAATCCTTTATCCCTTGTTAATAATTTACTGCGCCAAGTCGGTGTTTTAGAATCTAAACTTGCTACGTATAATAGAGATAATAGTCTAAGGCGGAAATTACACAAGGATTTTATAACATAAAGCTACAGTGTAGGTACGTGAAGTTCCATCGTTTTGTTTGTTTTAAAAAAATTGTAACTGGTAACATGTAAAATTATATTATGACATACAATACAACATATTGTAAGTACGCATCTCTGCATTTTTCACGTGAGTATTATAATACGATAAAATATATTTGAAGTATTTTATAATAATAACAATAACACGATAGTGATAAGATTTTTAACAGTAGATTTTAACTTTTTAAATAAGAACTAAGACGTTTTTAATATTCGAAGCAATAACTAAAAAACTACTAGGATTAAAGTTGTGAACGCGTATATATATATCAGCATAGGTATATATGTAATACACTGTTCAGTATATTAATATATTTTATTCGCTGTATGAACGAGCGTCACAAATAAACGAAACCGACATATTCCTTATGTATTTACACTAAAAGTAAATATTAGTAAGTAATTAGTAAGTAGATATCACCTCCAAACGAATAATGTAAGTATTCTATTCAACTTACTATGATACGAAACAACTACGGAACGTTTTTGAATTTAATAAATATTTTACATTTATATGAATTACTGAAGATAGTTTGCATACGTTATTGCATAATATAAATAACAATCGTAATTCACTTAGACTAAGTGATTTTATATGCATACTATACTTAGGGTGCAAGTCATAATATGAATTCCATGAATTCTAAACAGTGGTTAGCAATAATTTAGTTTAATGTATTTTGTGTAGCAAGTCTATGCAGAGAAACCGTGAAATCATCGCATAGTGTTTGAAAGTTGAATCACGCCTCGTATAACGGCGTTAATAACAATGTTCTTTTATTATTCAGTTTTAATTATTCTTCGTATTTTACATTACATATTCGCAAGTCTCAAACTTCAATGTATGCATATTTGCATCAGTTATTCCATATTTTTTACTCTACTCAACATTCTTTTTTCATAATAAGTATTGTATTTGTTATAATATATTAAGTATTTAACAGTTTTTTTGTTCTTCAACAAGAAATTGTCTGTTATGTAGATATTTTCATTCGTAATATATATTTAATACTTATAAATGTTTTCATATATTTTTTTCTTTAATATTTTAGCAAGTTTGCTGGTTTAAATAAAGCTGTGGTTTTTTCAGTCTTACTTAAATTTCCATAAAATAAATGAAAATTATTTCATAGATTATTTCCTTATTAGGCCTGTATTTTTAATAGTATAATTTTTTTTTCTAATTGTTTAGTAAAGCTGTTCATCTATATTTAACCTAGTTTAATTAGGAGTTAAAAGCTTATTAGTTAGACTTAACATAAAAAATGATCCAGAATATTAGCCTTAGATGTTGTGGCAGAATAAATTGA
>JAQIVE010003486.1:0-16646 GCA_034698285.1 Sminthurinus bimaculatus | reverse complement strand
AGTTTGACATGGAGAACAAGAATATGTAGTCAAAAAAATATTTCCAGAATTTTTCTGCCCGAGTAATTGTTTGAGCCTGGAGTTTTACGTACCTAAATACTTAATATTTTGATTCTTCTTAATTATTTTACATTTATTGACGTATCTATCATATATTCATATTAATGTTTATAATATAATATTATTTTTCATTAGTTACTTATACAAGTAATGGTATTTTTCGTTTTATTATATTTTTATAATAATAATAATAATAATAATGTTTTCATATTTATCATTTATCACAATCACAACAACACACAAATATTGTTCTTTCTTTTTTAAAAATTTGCCTTTATTATTGAATTCTTTATTACAATGTGTATAGTATTTTTTATATCATTATACTTATTGAACTCCATACATGATACGTGACAAAGTAATACTCGATAGAACAAAAATGGTTAATGAAACTTGCAATTTTTTACATGGAACAACATCTTTTCAGTACTGGTAGACGTAATTACGGATTATGGCGAAATAAGAATCGTAGGAATTTAGGCTTTAAATTGATTAAGAAATAAATATTTTAAAAGTAAAATTTTCAAGTAAATACGCTGTATTCAAATTATATTTAAAAAGTTTTTTAACACAAGACCTGTCACGCTTTTATTTTGAAGTACAATGCTAATAATTGTTTAATTAATAATAGACATCACAACTATGTGTGTGTATATATATTATGTACTTAAATACGTTCATAATTGACATTACAGTTAAAAAAGATTGCTACGTACTGTATGGATCAGAAAAGTTATGAAATGCTGAGTAGATTTTTAAAAGTAGATTACTTGCGTAGTAACATATTTATTATGTTGTGTAATTAACAATTAATAATAAAAAGAGTAGGTTTAATGTTACGTAGATAGTTATAAATATTATGTACCTATCCGTGATTAATTGTGATGTGTGTTACATAGTAAAATGATGTAAGTAATCATTTACAATTTCCTAATAACAATAATATAATAAATACATATTATAATATGTATAATGGTTATTTCTTTAGTGTGGCTGCTGACAAACATTATAATATTCGAGTAAAAGAGCATAAGGGACTGATTGACCAATTTAGTAGTTGGTTAACACTCGTTTTCGAATATAGTTCTGAAATATTTACGTGTGTGTGTGTTGTTTTTGTTTCGTTTTTAAAATATGAAACATATGTGTTATTATAATAATTACGTAAAATGTCTGAGATCAAGAGAGTAAACTTTGTTTTATTTAATTTGATCAGACCAGTCAAAATAAATTCATATAAAAAACCTTTTCAGTTTGCACTTACTTATTTTAACATTTACTGTAGTTGAATGTTTAATAAGTCATACATATACATATTATATATATATTATAATATATAATATATCTATAATATGTTTAAATTTTTTAAAATAAAAGCGCACGAATATGAACAAACCATTAAGATAATAGATTTTAAATTATAATACTCTTATAATTGATACATTACATGACTTACATGAAAAAATCAACGAACCCTAAGAACCACTCATGATTCCTATAGGGGATTCACTGATTTTTTTTGAATTCAATGCAACATTACATAATAATATTGTTAATATTATGCATACTTTCAAAATACAGAGAACAACTATATAAAATCAAAACGTGACAGTTAAATGGTATATGGCACAATAATTCCATACACTTTATACTTAGGTGTAGGTATAATAATTATGGATGTTTGACATTTAAAAAAATAAGAACTAGTGAATATACTTTCATATGGCAAAAAATACAACACACTTTTCTTCCTTGTCGTATTCAACAAAGACTTTCTGAATTTCAGACAAGTGTATGCACACAATAATATATATATACAATTTGGAGTAGGTGCTACATAATGTATCTCAAAACTTGTTACATACTTATGGACGAAACTATCTTTAACCTAGCATACGCACGTAAACAAATATCTAACAACTTTGAGATTTAAAACAAACCATCAATTATAATCGAACATAATTACACTGTATTTACATTCGAATTTTGCTGACTCTAATCTCTAATGTATTTTATAATGTATTCCACAGTGGATACACATACATGCATTACTAGTACATATCTGTACAAATAGTTGGATTTACCTTTTATATACAACTTTGTGATCACATAGTCAAAACGAAAACACTTCGAGTTTAAAGTCCGAAACAGAGATTTTCTTTGTTCATCCAATGCGTGCAATTTGTTGTATTTATTATGTAGTACATATTGATAGGTATTGTATGTATGCATTCTAACCTTGCACTACAGCAAATAAAAGAGCGGAAAACTGACAACTATAGGTATGGATAATAATAATATCATAAATAATTTCATTAGCACAACACCTAGCATTATAATAGTGTAACGTAAATAAAAGTCTTGCAACAAGTCACCATTAAGTGTGAATTATTCTGATTCTTGATTGAAAATAGCTAAGGTAGTTGACGTAGCACCCGTAAAAAGTGTTAATACCAAACCAGTTAGATAGTTATAAAAAGAGTAAAAGAGAGAAACCAAAGTATAAAGAACTTTAAACTTGCTTTTACAATCCATGTACCACAAAATCTGATGGTACAAAAGTAACCTGTAACCATACATCAGCTTTTGAAGGTTTTACCCATATTAACCTGCATATTTGTCCCTGTAATATATGATATTGTATGGATCCGTGTAATATAGACAGGCATCAGCAATGAAACTACGTGAAAACTGGTAAACAGCAAGTAACAGATAATAAGGTGAAAGCAAAACTGATACACATACTGATACTTTTTCTGCTTTCAATAATAATTGTCGTTGTATAAGAGTGTTGGTGCTTGTCACAATTCTGTGATGCTTCTATAAAATGTAATGTGAATGTATACTGAACAGATAGTCCTTAAAGTACAGAATCCATAACTAATAATTATTTACATATTATCGTATCTAACAATTATTTTTACAAGAAGGGGGTAAGTAAATATGTGTATAGTGTGTAGGCATGTATAATGTATACATACATAATAACCATGGATTCTTATTGTTAGTTATACATAATAACATTTGATTTAGTGTTTATTGATTACTCTTAGGGCTATTAATGCACATAAAAGCAGCAAAAATGATCAAAATCATTTAAATGATTGATTGACAGAATTGATTTTCCTTCGCTTTCTCCTTTCCCTTCTTTCTTTCTTCCTTTCTTTGGAGTCGTGTGTACCTTACAATAATTTATGTATATTAACAAGTGATGATTTTTCTCATTCAATTGAGATGTTAACCTTCTGTATCTCATCTTGGTAGCTAGTATTTTTTCATCGGTTAGACTTTGACACAGTATATAATCACTATCAGCTGACGGTTGTTTGTGACTATGTGTAGCATCAAAAAATATATGTACATGTACAGTCACTTTTCAACTATCGCTTAAACACCAATTCTTCGTCTCTTCATATTTCTCTCTATGTATCTGTACAATCCATATCATAAGTATACACAAATTGACAGTATAAGAAGTTATTTTTAAATTTAAACACTAATATTACAGCCATAGCACTACACAGCAAATCATATTTTATTTATAATAATCTATAATGTATGCATAAATATATGTATATAATACTTCTTTACAAATATACAAGTCTGCAAATATGTATGCATGTATGTGCGAGGCGAATTCAATATCTATTCAAAGGAATACGCATCTAGGCATTTAAATGCATCTTTCAACGTGACTACAGCAAGTGGAATTGAAATTGCATATCGCTGTGTAGATTTGCTGTGTAATTTCATACATTATTTTTAGAACAAAAACAAAACAAATTTTCCATTACATTGCATTGTATAACAAAGCCTTGGCATGGCATGAATGTTTCGCATTTTTCTCTCTCGGATGCAATCGAACCTAAAGTTTAATACTTTTTCTTGTTACATGGTGTGTCTAAGTGTGTATTATAATATTATGGTGTACTGTACAACTGTATTTAGATATAACGTCTTGTAATGCATGTACCAATATGTAGACTAGCTGAAAACCCAAATTTGGATACATAATGCGCCAAAAATGTCATGTACATTAAAACAATATTTCTATTGTTGGCTTCAAAAGGGAAATAAAACTTTCCTTGCACAAGGAAAAACGTATCGCATGTCCTCAACAACTCTCCATTATGCATTAAGAATGTTTAAACGTGATGTTTTTCCAATCCATGGTCCCTATATGAATGTTTTTGGTCAGTTTCATGCCTACTTTTCTGCTTTTGTAATAGTACCTACATGTGTAATGTGTACATTGTACATGCATATTTCATTTTCTTATTGAACTTTCATCGACATTGTCATTTAAAAATGAGCATTACATCATAATACATAGTTAATTTTGATTTCGAAAATGTTAAATTAAAATGCTAAATGCTTTATTGCAGCACAGTTTATAGTGTAAATGAAAGCCGAATAAGATTGCGTTTTACGACTCTCTGAAGTTAAAACGAATGTTAATAAAACCAAAATCTCTCTGGTTTGTCTCACTGCATAATCCAGTCGGATTTGGATTTCGGATGGAATGAAGGAGAGATGTTTATATTGTATTATTTAACAGATGATTGTGATGGTAGATGCATAGATACCTATACATACTATGCACATTATACATGCATACGGATGTTTCATCTCCCAGACTCCCAGATAAACGAGCACAAATCTACCCAAAAGATTTGGATGGTAAGTAGAAGAGCATGAAAATAATCTCTATGCTTAGTGCTCTCGCTATAGAATAGATACATATATCTTTGAGTAAGTGAGAGAAGAGCTTGAGACTTGAGAGCGATCACTTGACTTGACAAATATTTACTTTAGTCAAAGATTGGAATTTCTAAGAGTTGAGGACTTAAGATCAAAAGACTTCCTCTATACATATATATATGTGTGTATGTACAATACATACGTCTGCAATAAACGCTGCCAATGACAAGTATAGTCTCTTCATATCTGGGTTCTGGGCACTGCATTCATGCATAACATATAACAGAGTTCGAAATCCCAACAAATACGAAAATACAATTACGGATGGTTTTCTCATTCCCCGTCAGTCTATCCAAAATCATATTGAAACTTATTTTTTTACTATAGGCAGCGTAAGATGTACGTGTACACACGGACAAATATCTTAGTTTATGACCCTCAGGAACAAATCAATGATATTAAATGAATAAAGCCCTGCTCTACGGAAGTATGGATGATGGATGCTCGACAGGCCCTATATTTGTATGTATGCGTTCATGGTAACTGTGTATATGAGTTGTGGTTTCCAAGGAGTACGAAAAAATATTGAAAGTCAAAAATAAAAAACTTCTGTGAATATACATACCAACCTAGATATTTTACCATAACATTTGAATTTTATGAATTAATTCCTCATCTCAACACAGTTTTTCACTCTATTTCACTTGTATTTTATTTAAAACACAGTTCAGGACTAGAATTGAGCGTTTCCTTTAAATAATAGTCGTTGAGTGTTTATGGTATAATGACGTTTCACAATTCTCAGAATGTACGTGTAAAAAAACATTCTCTCCTTTCGCTGTTCCTACTTTCCCCAGTTAAAATACATATACTCTCCATTTTTATTGAAATGGTGATCCAAATTTTACTTTCTCCATGTTAGTAGATGGCGAAAGTAAAATTTGGATCACCATTTCATTAAAAATAGAGGATAAGTACATACATCTTAATGGATGGTTTGCAGTGGACTGTGATAAGTTTGTACATAAAATTTTATGGACGATCATTTCACGCACTTTGTCTTCTTGATTTTCCATGATTTCCTGACAAATTGTTCTCCCTTTTCTGTCTTTGGTTCATGAATAATGATTGATCATGTATGTACAATTAAAAATAAAAACTACGCAAACAACTTCATGAGGCTGGAACCTAACGAGCATTTAATTTCACCTAAACCTAGTACAGTGGCAGAGTACTTTCTTACTTACGTTTTTGCATAGTATGTTGGTTAAAAATTAAAAATAAGATAAATAATAATAGTGCTGTCAAACAAGTAACTAGATGCGTACACGGTGTATACTTGTTTATACACAGGTTGTTAACATTAAATACCATGTTTGATTAGGGTAAAATAATGTAAGTTTGTATGCATGTATGTGTGTTTCTTCCTCACATCTCACAGGGTGGAAAGAGTAATATGTATGATGACTGTTATTCTAAAAATTAATGTTAATAATAATGGTTATTGTAGAGTTAAAGACATCTAATATATTATGTATAAAAAAATCAGTACATCAAGAAAATAAAGTGTAAAAATTTTCAATACTATACTCTTTTTTTAGGTATATTATGGTAACAACAATGAGTTACAACAAGAATCATAATTCATTACACTCTAGCTTTTTGCATTTCAAAAGGTTAAATTAGATACTGATAACAACAGCGGTAATATCATTTTGGGCACACAAAGAAGAATGGAAAAAGGGTTTTAGTAAATTAATAATACAAGCTCTCATATATTTACGATCAGAAACAGAATACATAAGCAGCGTCTTTGGTGTGTGTGTATTTTGATTGCACATGTATACGTGTGTACATTGTACATATTATTACGTTGAATCCTAAAAACATGGTTCTTGGAGATTTTGTTTAAAGACCAGCAAAATTAGATCAAAAATCAGGTCCCCTTTTATATTTTCCATTTTTTATGTTGCACTTCTCCATGTCATGCATGTAAACTCATTCGTTGACAATACATACCTATATACATTGTATCTTTCGGTAGTTATACACAACAACATAATAACAATATACAATTAAAAATGCTTTACAATATCATATTATTTAATATCAGTATTATTACACATGTTTCGTCAGTTTTTTCTAAAATCTATAAATCATTCCGAGTATATCCCTTCCACTGCTATATAATATTATATTATATAGTTATGTGTACATTATCATACCTTTTAACTACTGAATTCATCAATGTTATGTAATAATCATCACCAGTTTAATTTTACTTAAAAATATTTTTTGTTTCTCGCATTTTGTCAATCATTACTCTTTGGTCTCCTTTCGCACATTGCATTGCACATACATATTTACAAACAATACGAATCTTGAAATTTTCAATGTCATTAATACATAGTTAATAATATAAATTGTGATTGTGTTAATATCATCCTTGCGTTGTGATTTAATGCTACAAACTTATCAAATGTTTGGAGCATAACCCGAAAGAAGTTGTGTGTGACTATATAGAATTTTAACAAAACAATTAGTAAAAATGCATTTTCTTGCAAACTCTTTGCGTTGACACCCACCAGTGACATATCATTTTAAACGTTGAATTTAGAGAGAATAATAATAGTGGTAATGATGATAATTTTTAACATAAATAAAAATTATAATGTCTATTTACGTCGATATTAGTACACAGTATATATGTATGTAGACAGCTAACTTTTAATATTCTTGGTAAACCGCAGAAATAGACAAAAAAGTTAAGAGAGTTCCTTCTCCGTAGTGCAGACAAAGAGACTCGCAGTTTTGTCTACTTCAAACCATACCATATATGTATGTAACTGTTGCATGTTACTATATTCAAACAGATTTTTGATATCAGCAATCAGTAAATGTCTTACTATATATAACAGTATTTTGTATCAGTAGTATTACAATTGTACAATATCGAAACAAAAAGGAGTATTAGAATTCTACAAATACATAATAATATCATAATATAAATACATAGTTATTTTGGGGATGTGTGTTCCATAATAATTTGTTTTTGTCGTTGTTTGTTTGCTCTTTTTCCTATACGTTTAAATATTTTACATGTGAACAATTAACATATACGTAATATGTATGTATTAATGTATTATAATATACACAAAAGGACACCATCTTTTTATTTATGTTTTCTTTCTTCTTTTCTCCTGGTTGTGACATCGACTTTTACTTTCTCTTCAGCTATTTTCGCCCTTCCGCGTCATATTCCGATTCACATTCTCTACATTTTCCTATTCCTATAATGTATTATTAATTTTAATAAATAGGTTTTTTGACTGACGGACTTATTGACTATAACATAGTTTATGTGACTTCCAACTCGTAGTTACATGTGTGTGTGTAGTGTGTATTTTCTATATTACAACATAAAAGATATTATGTGAGTTTTATTAATGACTGTTATACATTATATTTTAATTCCTTTTAAACAATAATGTATAATATAATGTAATATTATGTAAATTTTTCAAATACAATAATTAGATAATATCTGTATTCTAGACATCATATTATTATGCAATGACAATAATATAATATTATCCCTATGTAATTTCACCTAACCTATATAAATAGTTTATACTTATGTATCGTCTGTCAAAGAGTTTTCTTGTATCAATGCATTTTCCCCGTTGCATTGAACATTTCATTGTTCTCCCCTCCTTTTCATTAACTAATTAATTAATAATAATTAAAGGTCTATATAACGTACATTTATGTATATTGTTAATATTCTTTATATATAATAAATATAATATGAAGTGAAAGACTTTTGAAAGTTTCAAAGATGAAGCCGATATTTTGCATGTAAAATATTGTGATTGGAGCTGCATTGCACAAAAGAGAGTGAGGAGAAATCAATTTTCTGTGGTCACATCTTTGAGAATACAATTTCAATCACACACGATATCATGCAAAAAAATCCGGTTCCCCTTTTTGACAAGACGAGACAAGAAGAGATTCAGTTTTTAGTAAGGTATTTTTCAGTTTCTTTTTGTTTGTTTGTGTGTAAAATATACATGTGTAAATTAAAGTTTCAGATGGAATTATCATACTGTTTTTGTCCCTACATAGAATAATGATCATAAACTCGGTTTCTGTTCTGTTTAGTTTTTTCTTTCCTGTTTTTGTTCTCGTTCTTCCTGTTTTGTATCATAATCATATAATTGTCAGCTATCAATATAAATAAACCTACATATTATAGATATTTAATATTTTCTGGGTTTTTTTTAAGTTTTTGTTCGGCTGTCATACAAAACAAGACAATAAAATGTATCCACTATATTGCATGTCATCGATGAGTAGATAATCGTTTATATAAACTACTCGTCGTCATAAATACATAATAATAATAGTAATAATATATTCTCTGTGTGTCCCTCTCTTCTCCACTTGGATTAACTTTACAAATATATATATATATATGTATATTTCCCATTTTTATAAATATTCATACAATCTCAAGGTGTTTCTCTTTCCTCCTCGATATACACAATAGTTGCATTATATCAGTTTATGTATTTATAGACAGAAACTACAAATTAAAGTCACATAATTCACTATGAGCTCAACTCACACAGTAAAATTTACAAAATATCCCTTAAAACACAAAACAAGTTCCAATGATAATGTATAAGAAGTATACTTGCATATGCGTAGGTTTTACAGTGTTTTAAATTTCAAATCAGATTTTTGTAAAGTGAAAGTAATGTACAATGTACAATACAATACATATGTATGTAAAGCGGAGAGGAAAGTCACTGAAAGTATTAGTTTATCATTGGAAGGTTGTATATATTATATCTAGGGTTAATCTGCTCATGAAAATGGAACTAAGCGGTTATCATCATTTTTTTATATGTATATAGCACAATCTTGAATTTACAGAAAGAATAAAGAGAATGCTTATTAATTAACATAATAATAATGATAATATATACTTATAATATGTATGAATAGGTATTGTATTAGTACATATATTAGTATAGTCTATAGTATAGATAACTTTTAATATACTTGGTAAACCGCAGAGTAGATTTCTCATCATAGTGTGGAGACCATCATTTTTTCGTCTATTTAAGACTATGTATGTATATGATGGTTATATTTTTTATTATATGTTGTATTTTTAGATATATATTATTATATCAATATAATATTTTATAATTTAAGTGTAATAATAATAATAGTAATATCGTTATTTTATAGAAACAAAAAGGAATCTTAGAGTTATATTCTAAACATTATACAGCTTTTATTTCAATAAAGTTTTCAGGTAGGTTCTCCATAATTTCCTTGTTCTTCTTGCTCTCTGTGTTGCTCCTGAATTAAATACACGTGAACAAATAAAACAAATTTTATGCACGAATTGACACAGTATTTATTTATTTTGTTCTTATTTCTTTGTTTCGTGATGTCTTCTCAGTTCTATCGTGCGTTCTCCCCTTTCTCTTCCTCTCTTTCCCGTCATTACTAACGTTATCCACGCTCCTTCGATTTTCTGCATTTCGCTACTTTTATAGTTAATTATTATGTATATATGATTGAAGGACCTATTGACTTATTGACGTGACTTCCAGCTTGTATAGCTATTACAATATCATATACATACATACGGTAACATGGCATTTCTTTGTATTTCCGTGTCACTGCAACTTCCATTGCATATTACATTCCTTTGTTTTCTCCTTACAGTAGCTTTTGTTGAACTCAGATTCGTATTCACTTCGATTAGATAAGACAAGGGAGAAAGAGAGAGAGAGAGAGAGAGTGAGGGAGAGGAAGAAAGCAAGAAAGAGATGCTTTGATGGTAACTTATCCTTCGGCATTTATCGACTTGAGTATATAAAGATAATAGAGTATGTATACATATACACATTTATATAGGTATATGTATGTAGTTAATATTAAAGTTTGTATAGATTTCAACTGAGATCGGCCTCGGTTGACATTTATTTCTCTTTCATTTTTGTTTTCGTCGGAATATGTGTATAATATGTGTGTAGTATTTATATACAGTAGAGAAGTGGGAGTAGACGTAGTACTACTGTATGTAAGCCATTGCCGAACTGAAGCCGTTCACATTGGCATTCATTGAATACACATAACAGAACATGTAACACAGACCCATATCTATCGTTCTTTCTTTCTAGCTAGCCTGCTAGTGGCTGAGACTGACTAGCTGCGGTCCTTGTTTGCTTGCGGTCACGAACAGGCAAAAGTCAGCCGAGTGTTCAGTTGGTTGAGTTGGTTCCATAATATAGAGGCATCACTTTTATTTTCTCCATCAAGTCTGTTATATTAGATGCTCGTATTCGTATTCGCTGAACGTCATGGTTCATAGAAGAGTAGAAGTAGTAGTAGTAGTAGTTGCAGTCGTCGTCGTAGTCTGTATGTCGGTATATTTTATACACGTTGGGGAATGTCACCGAGACGGGTAATTCTTTTCCTTCACCTTTTTGTTTCTTTCATTTTCCTTTTTTATTTCGGTATTCGGTAGCCAACTCACAGTTTTAGTAAAACATTTTTGTATGTGTAACTTTTTGCTATATGTATTTCACTTTTAGAACAATATATTGTCTTTATTATACATACGTTATGTTTATCTTTATCTGAAACGTTTTTTAATTCTCATAACAAAACGCAATTAAATGCTGAGAAATATGGAGAAAGGGGCCGACTTTTTACCGGTCGCAATATAGACAAAAAGAGAGAGAAATGAGGAATTTTGTTTTCTCTCTCCATCTCCTTTGAATTTTCTTTTCTTTCTCGGCGTATTTTTTTATCTTTTTGGAGGGATACTATACACGTAAGTCTGTGTGTTTGTATATTTTAACAAGACGCCGAATATTTATCGTAGTGTAGATAGAAGGAGACGAAGAAATTGTTGTAGTTATTTGTAGTAATAGCAGTAGCATAGTAGTAGTAGTAGTTTAATAGTAGTACGTAGAATTTCTCTCTCGGTCCATCTCAATCACTGTATGTTTCGTTTTGCTATGTTTGTTTTTGTGTGTGTGTGCATCTCTTGCTCTTTACTCTCTCTTTTTACTGTCACTAAAAGTCACTCGGAATACCGTTGTTTTGTTTAATTGTTGCAGAATTGACATTTCCTGAAAAAAGAGAAAATAAAAAAACAACAATAAAACCAACAGTCTTTATATATCATTTTTTATATCAGCATTGCATGGGGGAAGGTACATATTGCATATAATATAAAATCTGCTACAATACATCTGGCTAAGGATTTTTTAATTGCCTATACAAAAAGTAAAAATGATAACACACAAAACCCTTCTCAACTCTGCAAACAAGGACTTTACTTTCTTATTATTGTTCTTATTCTTGGTTTAAAAACAAGTACCCATGAGCAATATATGAGCAAGCATAAATGCAAATTTACATTTATGCCCTTTATTTTACATCATTTTGATTTCCACCATGTATCTATGCATGCATGCATGCATGCACGCCTATGCACTTGTGCGGATATAAAAATAGCACAAAAATACCCCTATAAATCGGAGGGCCCTTTTTTACTACAGCCGTAACTCGTGGTTATGCATTGACAATGGAACTTCATTACTCTCTCGACTCTCTTCATATTGACTCTATAAACAAGGAACAATGAGACGAGATGAGAGAACAGGGCCGTACGGAGATGTACGACTGACAGGGTGCAAAGTAAGAAGATAATTTTTAAACATGTTATTTTTAAAATATATAGAACATAATTATCTCCTATTTAAACAATTGTCAGCCAAATGTGTGATGACGGGAGTATTAGCTATGAAACCAACATCTTTTTCAATCAAACGGGTTTATTGTCACAATGCTTTAAGTTATTCTGCAACAAATAAGGAAAAACCGTCTATTTTTCCAAAGTTAGTTACCGCATGTTTTTCGGAAACTATAGACATCAAGTTGATGTTTCTATGCACAGCACATACATAAGTAGTTTTACTTCACTTCCTAAAAAGGGAGACGCCAAAAGGGAGAAAAATCACAAATAAAGTTTTTAATGGAAAATCGTCACGCTGCTAAATAGTCATCACATGTGACAGTCTCTCCCTTCTCATTTCTATCTTTTTTATGAATCTCCCTTTTTCTCTTCTCTACTTACATCCATTCTCTCCTTCCTTTTAATTTTTTCCACCAAAGTTGTCTTTTACGTTTTACTAGTGTGTGTGTGTGTGTAGTAAAAAATGTCCTTTTATGGACTATGGTATGTGCATACAAGAGTTCTTGACTTGACTTGACATAAAAATGCTAGAAATGACAATGGCAAAATACTTACGCATACATACATACATACATACTTGTACATAAAAGTTAAGAGTAAGTAAGTATAATAGTGGAGTGAATGAAAAAGGAGGTAGTATACATTATATCTATACACACAAACACGCAGTCACAATGCAGAGAGATGAAGGTAATAGAAAAAACCTATAAAATTGAATATATCTGTGTGTATATCTACAAGTCTAAGTATGTGTATGTAGTATGGATGTCCTCACTTATGTATGTGTGGCAGACAACTGCGGGCAATGCAAAAATATAGACTGACAATCCACTACTCCATTATTTATAGAACTGAAGACCTCGAGACGAGAAACTATCTTGATGGTTACAAATATCCGTATAGATAATAAGAATACCTATACAACAAAGGAATGTAACGTACATCTAGAACTACATGTATGTATGTACGTGTATTATGAAATGAGACACGGTAATACGGCGGAGTTTGACAAGGCATTAGAATTGCAGGAGACAGGACAGTTATGAGACAGACCAGACCCGTTAGTGCCAGGACCCGCAGGAGCACATACATAAGTATTAGACCGTGGTGGGCTACGAAAAAACAAGAAGAATTTAAGTTTTCCTGATTTTTTCCTACTTTTCCTCTTCCACTCCTTCCTTTTCAGCTTTTGCACTGCCTCGGCTAGTGTCTTTTGTCGTGTTCATGTCCTTAATTCTACACTCTTTTACTTTCACTGATAAATATCCTATAATGCACAATGTAACTATAATAGGAAGGGTACAAGGTACATAGTACATACATTGTACAATATATTATTGTACACATCTATATGTAGGATGTCTCGCAAAACCATATGCACGTGGCAAAAGTTTTATTGGATTACATGGCGATATTTGGAATGGGGAGAGTGGAAACGTAAAAATGGGAAGTGGACAGTTTGGAAAATGTCTTTACTTTTTATTTGCTCACAAAACAACATTTCAAGAGAAAAAGAGCTCTCGTTTTCCTCTCTGTTTCTCTATTCTCTATACATGCGTCCGTCTGTACAAACTCTCCAAACAGTTTAATTTTAGAGAGACGGGCACGAGAGAAAAAAGTTACACTTTGTTCGTTCGTGACTTACCTTTTGATTCGACGTCTTTCGAGGTATGTTTTTTTATGTACGATTTTGAGACATTTTCCGAGTGTCGTCAAGGGTCAAACTAGGGTCTATCAAAAGGAGTCAACGAGGAAACAAACATACTCAATACTTCTCCACTCGACAGCGAGAAAAAGGAGAGTCGGGGAAAGAAAACAGATGGACAACAAACATACTTACATGTACATAACTACATAATAATAATATATATCTATGTACCTTTGAACATTTTGTTCAGGTGCTAGAACTATACACATACATAGTATTCTTTCCAAAAATGTTCAGCTGATAATAGATAATGCTCAAAATATCTTTACCTATTTGTAGTAGCTGACATTTTATATATAGTGGTACATGTTTTAGTTCTATCCGTCACTATGTTCGTCTTTTTTCATTATGTATTATGTACATATCTAAATATGTATGTACTGTGTTTACAAAATGTACTGTCCTCATTGCTCGCGCAGCATTGAAAAACGTACAGTGGACAAAGCCCAATGCACGGAATACTGATGTGTATACGCTGTACATATACATCCATGTACACAGATAACTTCATTCCAATCTATTGGTCGAACAAACCATAGTGGAAATTATTATTGTAAGAGTTGAAAAAGGTCATGGAGGTTCATAAACCCTTGATTTATCTACAAAATGTATTAAAGGCTCATTATATTGTACAATTTATTCTGCATTAACCTCTAAGACGCTCTATATAATTTGTGCTTAGATACATATTGTATGTCATAGTAATATTGGGGCTAATTTGGCTTATTTCGTTTCGTTTTGCCAAATTACTTGTTTCACCATTATCGTTTATTGTATGAAGCTGGGGAAAGTCACTAAAATAGATTTGTCTGGAAGACAATACAGAACATGTACAATGTACATGGATAGATATACATATCTACGTACTAAACTATTCCAAGGCAAGCAAATGCATGAAAATACGCATGTTTCACTTACTATTCTCCAGGGATTGAACAGACACTGTCCCATTAAAATCGAGGAGGATGACCAGTAACTGTAAAATTACGAATCCATATATTAGTTTAATGACGTCATCATGGAAAACAGTATACATATTGCACTTTAAACGAAATCCTTTTTCTTATTTCTTATATATTCTTATATGGTATAGTATTTTAAAGTTTTAGCACATAAAACGTAATCCTATGCATCGGTTTTCAAAGATTATTGTAATTTAAAGGCATAAATATTGCTTAAACATATTTTCTATGTATGCATAAATTCTGCTTATTTGATTTATACATATTTGTTATATAATATGTTATGGTTTATGGCTAACGTAAATAAATAAATATAAGGCTGTCTATGTATCATAAATAAATTATACTATCATATTATAGGAAACTATACACAGTTACAAGAAAGTTTTAAATGTAATCCACCGACAGTTATCACGGCAGTTAAACAACTAGCAACTAAATAAATAAAGAATTAAGTAAACCATTGAGTTATTATTTATTTATGTTCAGTATTATTAATGAATAATAATATTATTACTATTTGTAACAGCTCTAGTAGTTCACTGTTATAAAAATAGTAAAACTGAAAAATAAAAATAAAACCGTAATGTTCCCAAAAAGTCTATACCATCTTCTTAAAAATATATAACTTGTGTACAAACAATTACAGCCAAAATACGGATAAAGCAACCATCAGTGTTTTGGAAAACGTAACAATGAAGGGGAAAAAATAAACGACGAAAAATCAATAAATATTATTAATGTTATGTATAAGTTTGAACTTATTTCTAACCACTATATATTATGATATATTGTACTATTATTTCTTCCTTTCAAGAATTAGTTATAGATAATACAAAAGAAAAGGAGATTAGCACTTAATATCAAATCATAAAACAAAGGAGTGGAGCGATAAGAAATATAATAAATCTGCAGACAAAACAGTGCTACTTGTCTCAGATCTCAGATTTAACGTATAGCTTATAAATATATCATCAATAATCAACATATTTTATTTTCAAGACAATGGGCAGTGGGGACATGTTTCTTTGACAGTATCTAATAAATATTGAAGCAAGTATAAGGAAAATTTGAAATTCAAAAGTAATAATAATAAAAAATACAGATTGTTTTTACTTTGGTTATAAAACAGCATGGCGTTGGCTTTGGCATTTGCTTTTTGTGGTATGTTAGATATTATTATTAGACTATAGAATTATTCGGCATAAAGTAATTTCATTCAGCGGTTCGACTCGGCTGATTTATATAGCGCTTTTAAGTGTACTATACATCAAGAGGATATCCCAGTTTTGTGTTTGTGATTGCAAGCTGACATCATATTTCATATTATAAAACAAATGTCTCATTTCTAATGCAGAGTTCGCATGACGACCAAAAAGAGGAAGTTGTTGACAGAGAAATAGAAATTTTTCATAGTTCAAAAAAA
>JAQIVE010003485.1:0-16648 GCA_034698285.1 Sminthurinus bimaculatus | reverse complement strand
TAATCTCCATGTGATACAACACATTTTAAATAAAGACAAATCTATAATTAGCGGTCTTGTCTTTACTTTCACATATACTATAAGTAAAGTTTGGTACAAAGTACCTAAAGAAAAACACTGTCTTATACCTGTGTATATTTTGTCGGTTTCAAATCCTTTCTCTCTTTATGCTTTTTTATGTACATACGCCAATTGGCGAATACGTGCCTTAATAGCATTCAAGCGCCAATTCCTTAAATTTTCCATTCATCGCATCGCATTTGAAAAGTTAAAATGACTAAATTGTTGATTTCATCCGTTTTTATTTTGGTTGTGGCGGCTACCTATTCAAATGGAAGACAGTATTCGGTTGAAGAGGAAGTAATTTCGTTTGCATTTATCAATAAACAACAATATTTCAAGATTAAAAAAGGAACTACGTTAACATTCTTTTTTTTCACTTGTCAAAATATCGAAATAAAGACATTAATTTTTGCAATTATTTCAGGCAAAGCTGATAACTGCTGGCTGCCCTACTCAAGGCCCCAACGTCCTTTATTGTCAAATTCCTATGTTAAATGATATCTGTGCAAGAAGACATTCGAGGGAATTTTGTGGAGACCAATGCTTTCTCGAATTTTTTGTAAGACATTGTTACCTAATTTTGTTTAGCTATTGGCTATATTATATTTACTGTGTACCATTGTGTATTTAGATAGATATGTAAAAGCTGAAACTTTTTGCCAGATTGGTAATAAAACGGAGCTGGGGAAGGAGGATATTCGCGCGTGGCTTGGCTCAGTGCTTATTGGTAAAAGTAAAGCAAATGCCACCCAGATTATAAATGATGCGGAAAAAAAGTGCTTCCCGGGTAAGGATTAAAAATAAATACAAATACAAAAAATTGGACATGTACAATATACTCGTACATGCATAGTTTCCTTGTAATTTTCATCACCAATTTGCTTTGTAGATCTTCCCAGGGTCACATTTGACTATACAGACTCCTGTCTCAAATGGGCGCCATTTGCTGGAGCCTGGTTTTGCTTAAGCTCGTTAAAAATAGTTATCTGAATCATTGTAGATACTATCGATATTGTGGGGATCGCTGCTCTGACTCTAACGTGACAATCATTATTGATAACGTTGTTATGAAAAACGTCTTTACTGTACTATTTTAAAAAATAAAAAAATAAGTTATTATATGTATTTACATTCTTAGTTTGCTGAAAATTAAGCATACACTAGCATTTTCCATTGATTTTTAAAACCAATCGATACAAAAAAAAACAGGTTCCAAGTTTAGTTTGGTGCTTTTAAAGCATTGTTTTATAGTTACCTACTACACCATCGTTTTTACAAAGGGCATGGCAGACAAAGGCTGGGAAAATTACTTTTCGATGAACATTGAACTGAACATTGGTACAAAGTTACTGTAGACCATGAACCATGAACAACAAATTTTGCAAAGTGACTTTAAAACTGGTTGCCGCGTTTGACCTCTGGAGGTCATCAAGGAATCCCAAAGGTCAAAATTCAAAATCGGTGTAAAAATCTGAAAAAGTCAAGATGCAGAATTTTATGCTGACCATTTTCATAAGAAAACTAACCATGTCGTTTTACCTCGCTTTTCATGTATGCATTCAACACTTTGATTGACCATTTGTACGGATTTGGTGGATGATCCCGTGGACCACCTTTTTCTCGTTTTTTTGAAAAAAAAGAAAATTTAAAAATTTCCGACTTGCTCCACTGGATCATCCGCCAAATCCGTACAAATGGAGCCAGAGACCTCGGAATGGGCCCAGACGACAATAGATGAGTGGGACTATGACCCCTGAGCACGGCTACTCCCCAAAAAAATCCTCTCAGATTTTGACCCCTTGGTCCCCACTGCCGACCCACATTTTGGACCGAGTGGAGGAATTTCGAGCAAGGATTTTTTTGGGGACTAGCCGTGCTCAGGGGTCATAGTCTCACTCATCTATTGTCGTCTGGGCCCATTCCGAGGTCTCTGGCTGCATTTGTTCGGATCTGGTGGATGATCCCGTGGAGCAAGTCGGAAATTTTAAAATTTTCTGTTTTTTAAAAAAAGCGAGAAAAAGGTGGTCCACGGGATCATCCACCAAATCCGTACAAATGGAGCCAGAGACCTCGGAATGGGCTCCCTAGACGCCGAAGAAGCTGTTTAGTCATCCCCGAGGACGGTGGTCTCAGAAAAAATTCTTTGCAAAAATGTCGGCTGGAACAGTAAAAATGTTTTGTTTTTTCCCAAAAGTTTGTAATTTTTTGGAGTTTCCTCCCTTTTTTTGGACATTTCCATCTCCCTGGACCGACCCCGTAGGAATTTTGAAATGTATGTTACCAATCCTGATTCCCCATAAAATTCTGAGTGAACCAGGCTGGACAGTTTGACTTTCCTACCCCGTTCATAGAAACTAGGAATTTTATTGTAAGTTTGTAATTTTGCTCCTTTCGTACCATGACCTTTTTTGGGGGTATGGCTGGCAAATCTGAAGGGCAAACTGTACAATCATGCAAGTTACATAACTAGAAAGAAAATTGAATGCGCTACACGATGGAGCTCAAATTTCTCAAAATCGGTCACTCCTTATGCCTTTTACAGGCAAAAGTAGTCGTTCCGCCGTGATTTATTCACCCTGTACACATATATTATTAGTCAAGTTATGCCAAGTCACTGTGTGCTTCAATGATAGCTAATGTACTTTAATGCATTTTCGCAGTATACTCAGCGAAAGTGGTCATTAGTATGGTAGTTATTCTTCACATTTTTCATGGACCTTGTACATATTGTAATGGGTATATTTATACACGTACAAGTTGTGCTTTGTATTATACTTCTGGAAAACTTTTTTCTCTCTTCCTGCCTTCTTGTGAACAGGGAACACATCCGTTCTTGTCTTTATTTACCTTTCTTAAAGCTAATTAGAAGACGGGCTGGTTGCTTCTACATCTACTTTTCTTGCTTTCTCTCCATGTCTTCCCCCTGTTCTTCTACTACTTTCTGCTTTTGGGACACCCACGGCACAAGCGAGCTGCTCCGTCGGTCTTTAAGAAGATCATTTTTCTTCCTCGTTCGTCCTCGTCTCAATTTATTCCAACTACTGCCTTTCTACTTCCTATTAGTATACACATACAGCACACAACATAGTGAGCTGGAAAAGGAAAACTTAATCACGCTTTCGCCTTCTCCCTATTTCGTCCTCCCCCTATTTTCAACTATAAATGTACAAAGACTTTGTTCTACCGGTGACTTTTTGGTTCATCTACACTGAGAAAACTCGTATGCACAGGATTTTTAATTAGAAACTACCCATGAAATTTTCTCGTGGTACATCAGCGAGAGTAATATTCAAAGCCAAACTATTTACAGTCTACCGGCCACATTTTCTTCTTTATATAATAAACTGTACAAATTAAACTCACCAAAGCATTCACTCTCTACTTTTTAGCCACCAGAGAAAAGCAGGGGGAAAGACGGTGGAGAGACTTGTGTAAAACGGAAATCTTAAATCGCAACTGCTCTCACTTTCCTAATACATTCTCATCCTCATCCACCTCACATAGCGCACGTTAACTTTTAGAATAATAATAATGTTATCTTTGTTGAGTGAGAAGAGTAAAAAAATCCACAATTCCTTCTTTCCTATTTCCTTTCTGATTTTTTCTCTTGTGAAAAGATAAAAACATCTCAAGCGAAAAGTCATATGCATTCTATATTGTTTTCAAAAATTGAAGAATGTCAAGACATAAGACAAAAACTTTTTTTATATCAGTGTATTCTTACTGCTTTTCTTTTGGCATATTCACAAGTATACGAATAGAAGGTAAAATATAAAAATCTGAAAATATGCATCTATCTGAAAAATATCTACAAAATGTAGTGTGCGCGATAAAAAAAATCTTGTCAAAACGATGGGAAAGTGCATTCTTCAATTTTCGATGCGGGAGGACATACGAGAGAAAAAGAAAGTTTTTATTCTTTTCTTTAAGGGTAAGATAGTATGTGATGGCATAGCGTGGACGTACATAAGTAGGGGTATTCCAGAGATTATGCAGTTGGGTGTGTAAACAAGCCCAATTTCTGTGTTCACGAAAATTTATCAAACAGAAAACATACAGAATATGTGGAATGCCCATAGTGTATTTTATAGATAGATGCATTTATACATAGATATAAGATACGTGTTGTAAGTTATATAAATGTATATAAGAACAAAATAGACGGCGAGAAGAAAAGAAAAAATAATAGAACTTTTTCAGCAAGCAAGCTAGCTGAACCATTTTACTTGGACGATAAAGAAACCAATGGAAAGAACTGGCCTATATCTTGCAAGTACTTGCGATTAAATGTCGTTACTATAATATTACCACCATTTCTATACACATAAGGCATCTAAAACTTTTTTTTTCCTTTTTTGTCAGTGCAGCATCCTGCTCAACCTTGTCCCACGTTGAGTTTACCATTTGGTTTAAATCAAAAATGCACCGAGTCCCTGTGACTACGTGATTAAAAGCTGAAAACCTGGCAGGAATGTTAAACAGAGGATTAACATGAAAGTTTACTGAGATTCAAAGTACTTCTTCTTCCTTTAAACTTTGCCTTCTTTCTGTACAAAACATTCCACATAAAGTTCCTTTGCAGACGTTCACATTTTCTTCAATTATACGAATGAATGTATTTATACAGCTTACAGTATTGCTTTTCCACCATTTTATCTCATCCCGCAGAAGAGTTTCTTAACTGTTCTTCATTTGCTATAAGCAAAACATCTTCCTTCCTATTAATTCATATGAAAAATTCCAGGATATATATCAAATTTTACATCTTTTGCTGAATTATTTAAGTGGAGAAAAAAAAATAAAGATACATAGCAAAATCTTTTTACTCCTTTTTCTTCCCTTAATTTCTTTAGCTATCGTCGTAGAATAAAAAGACTGAAATTTTCCATCAGAAAGAAATTTGTTTCATCCCGGAAGTACTACAAAGGATCATCTTCAACCTGAATCTCAATGAAATGAATAACGAATCCTTGTAGAAAAAATTTCACTTGAAAAAAAATACAGTAAAAATATACAATCCGCAGACAAACGGAAAGTAAAACAAGATCATACAATATCGCAAAAAGCAGGCAGGAGTGGAATCGCCAGACAAAGAATCTATTTAAATTCACAGGAGTGGTAAAAAAACACGATTTCTCACTTTATGTCTATGATTCCTAACGATATATTACGACTTTTACGATTGCTTTTGGGCAAAATGGATCGAGTAGAAAACAGACTAATAATAAAAAGTATCATGCTTTTACATCAGCATGAGATACTGATCGATGTATGCATGAATCAAAAAGGAAATGTTGATATGATATCATACTCTGCGCATATAGTGCATGAAGTTACTCAAGGTATAACAATGTATTTCCGCTTCCTCCATTTCCCCCATTCGTTTAATGTACTTTAATGTACTTTACTGAGTCTTGAAAAAATTGATAATTTATAACAAAAAGTGGATTAATCCAATAATAATAAATGTAACCGTAACAACAAGTTTAGATTGAATTCACCACTATGATATGAATAACGAATGCTTTCTAACTTTTTTTAACCATATGTACACAGTAATATAATGTTACGGTAACAAACAAACTTTTACACATGTCCATAAGTATATATGTACGTAAAATATGACGAAGCCATCAACATATAAAGAAAAAACCACGTTGCACAATAACTTTTTCAGTGAAGTAGTTATGCACTTCAACAAAGATGTGAAGTAAAGTTCAAAATTTAGTGAATAGATTGTCATTGACGATGGAAAGAAACCAAAACCCAACCAAGAAAACATTCAACATACATGTACACAAAGCCACAGAAAATTCTCCCTGTAGGGAAGAACCCCCATTTCTCTCTCTCTCTCGCTGTCTCTCTCCCCTCTCTTCTTTTTACTTTAACGTTGGACTGGCTGCCAGTGAGTAAGAAAAAAGGGAGAGAAATGTACATAAGAAGTTTCGTCTCCTTTCTAATGCACTTTTACAAGGTTGTCGTCTGTATTTACCCACGTTGAGAATAAAAATAAATAAGGCCTTCCGTGTGATCATCAACAGTCTGACTCTTAACACACAAAGAGGGTAAGGGAGTAACAGTTATAGAAAGGAACGAATACGGTAAAAGTCCTTCATCGTCGCCCCGCTTGTCCATGGCCCCATTGGCAGTGAAAAGCAAAGTTTGTCCACCTTTTCCAACAAACCGCCGCTATTCCTTTTATACCTTTTCACATTTTTCCACAAGCGAACACAAGATACCCATATCCTCAATATTATACCTCTCTACCCTGTGACTTCGGACAAACTTATGGTTAAACAAAGTCGACAATATGGTGCGTATAGGTCAACAAACTTTCTTCGTAATATACAACCTAAAACTAACAACTAATGTTCTGCATCCTAACTGTACACACATAGAACGATAGACGTAACGATAATTTACCTTTAAAAAAATCTTTATACACCAACCTTGTGCACAAAGCAAACTTCCTTGAGTGACGTAACTAAGCTTAAATTGACATGTTGTGAATAAGTGCGGAAGACAAAGTGATAGGGACAGGGGGAATGTATGCAGTATGAATCTATGTTTATGCATTTATAGTAACTTTCACATCAACCATAAAATATGATACTGTTACTGTTTCGAAAGTAGGCTACGTCATTAGGCAAAGCTCTCAAAAATATAGGTATAGAATAAATGTCATATGCATGAAAAATGTAAGGAAGCTCATTGGTCTAAATGGGAGGAAAGATTTGCCTGTCGACTCCTCTTCTTTCTCTCGTCTTTGTTTATCTCCCTGTGTTTCGCTCTGCATATACCCAGTATCAGCATCTGTAAGTGGGGTGCGTTTAAACCGGCTCATAAATAACTATTTTGCTCCAGAAAACTTGTCACTTTCTCATGGTGAATTATGGAGAGCAAATAAATTCCAATAAAAGAAATAAGTCAACATTTTATCCATGGTCTCAGGTTCAACTTATGTAGTCGCATAAAATTATTTCACACACAATTTTGTCCCTGATAATGCTTAAAAATATAGCATGAAATATTGTTCTAGAGAAAATGTGCGAGTTTTTATCGGATGACGGAAATGAATACATGTGTATTACTCAAAATCCCCTTTATTGAATTTACAGAAATCAGACTAATAATGCTCATTTTCATCTAATAAAATCCTAGGTCCTTTTAGTTAATATAATTTTGTACAACAATTAAAACACTGGCCCCATGTTCTGTAGAGCTATTCAAATCCTCCAAAAACGTTTATTCCAAAAAATATTGAACAGTTTTATCCTCTATGGTGCCACGAACACTATACTGTGCTTGGAAACGGGCAACCATAACGACGGCAAAATTAAACTGGCAATTGCATGAGAAAAACACTTACAAGCTATGGACGTCTGCTGCAACCTCACGCTGAACAACAACGTAAGCGACCAGTTAAACAGTAAGATTTACTTAACGCTATAAAATACCTATTATTACAGTGTAGTATCAAGTATATACTGGAAAGTTGTTCGCTACAAACAAAACCAGTAGAAAATCTTTTGGAATTTGTTGTCTATCAGCCTTCAAGGTTAAATACCCAAGAAGAAAAACACAGCTTGGACTATAAACTAAAGACTTTCAAATGGTTTTCACTCCAGTAAGTAAACAGAAATGCTGCGTTTTTTAATGTCGAAGTGCTTCACATATTTTGCCAATTTAACGCAGGAAATATATTATATAGTTCATACTTCATACACACCTACTTGGATACATTTCTTTGGGTATACTGAGCCATGCAGCATTGAAAGAACGTAGAAAAACGAAGACGAAATGCGAAAACATGGAAACAGAACGTAACAGTTAAGGAAACGCAAACCCGAGTGCTTGAGTAGCCGACAAGTTATACTGCATACAAACTGCCATATACACAAACGTAGTAAACCCATCACCCATCCTTTCGCCAAAAACTAATACTTCAACTACAAGGGGCTAAACTCAAACAAGAATTTTCTCCTCTTGCCGCCCTATCCTTATTTCCCCTTTTCTTTCTCATTGAGTAAATGGAGCTGAACTTTAGCGTGTTCACGTCACGAAATTTGTCTCGCTCTCCGTTCTTTAAATTCTAGGGAGAAAGCCAGTTCACCAAATTAATTGTACCTTATCTTAACGACATGTTATACCACTATGTTTGTCCAACTGTACAGAGAAAGGATGATGAAGAAGAGGCGGTAGGTTGAGATATAGTACAAACACACAGTGAACTCTAACGTTGCAAGGATCAAAATGACTTCTGACGGAGCCTCTCTCATCCTGCCTTTCCTTTTCAATAACCATGATTCAGTTAGCAATATTCTCTTCTCTTCTGTTCATTTTTTAGTTTTTCCTGGTATGAAATGTACTGTAGGTATAGTACCCCGTGTACACATTAGGCATAAAAATTAGTCTGTTGTAGTACCACTCCACCATTGAAATTGTACTTAATATGAAAAAAGACATAACGATTTCACGGATTTATTTTTTGCTCTCTCCCCATTTATAACTTTCATTTCCCTGCAATGACAATACATAATACACTAATGAGTTATAATCCACAGTACCAGGAAATCCATGTGAGTGAAAGGCACCCTCGAGCACATGATAAATGAAAAATTGTGCTTGTATATTAACGAGACTGAATCTTCAAGTGTACTACTCGACTTCAGATAAAAAATATTGGGGCGACGTTTTTATTCCTAGGTCATTAGTTTCTACTCTTCCGTTCTACAATGTAAATAATAAGAGGGATAGAAATAATAAGCAGAATAAGGTAGGATTCCTTCATTTCAAACTACTTAAGATATTATCATCATAAATAATAACTACAGTCGTCATTAGTTATATTGTTACTTTGAGCAGCAAACTTCATCCAATTTTGGGACAGTTGGAACGAAGTCGAAATCAACGATGGCTCAAAAGTCGGCAATAATGTCTATCTGTAGGCAATGTGCAACATAACTTTCTAGTCCGTAATATTGTGTATCTTACTTAAGCTCAATACCATAGTAAATAATATGCTATACAATGTGTCTAAGTAATTTTGAGAACTATGCTCAGAGTCGTAACAAATTCTGATTTATAAGTCTTTAATTCGATTTCATCATGACTACGCAGATTATTATGAACTACGTATGACAATGATTTCGGTATGAAACGGATCCGCTTTTTCTCCTTTAATAACTTAACAGTTCACTTCTCCGTGAAGACGGGACATAGGTATAAAGTACCAAGGACTGAGCGTACAAAGTAGTAGTCTTTATATAAAAGATGACATGCTACTCCTACTTATGATTTCCACATGTAATATTAACTTTATATTTAAACTACAATGTATATGCTTGATCAATGCCGCATAGCATAGAAATGTTCGTTGCATGTATGTATACTTTCTATGCCTCTAAACTTGAGTTGTACCCACAGAATTCCAACAAATACGGCATCGACTACTGCTTTTTAAAAAATCCGTCTTTATCTGTGCGTGATTTTTCAAATTGGGAATCACAAATAATTTTACTCTATAGTAGGATAGTACACGACGTTTTTAGAATGTACGCAGATATGGTCCCACCTGAGGTTCATTCAATTATATTCAATTAGATGACTTGGGGATGCTTGAAAACGTCAACTTACACTGCAGGAGTTTCTCTCTTGTTCTGATTGATGCCTACGAGAAAAGCACGTGACTATATGACTAAACATCACTATGCTAGCGAGCAGTAATTCGCAATCAACCTTTGTTCAAGCATCTCAATAATTAACAAAGGCCTAACTTTGGTTTTATCCAAATTAATATTATCTGTATGATGCAGAGAAAATTGGAATATAACCGTGGAATATTTCCCATGTGCGTCTATTTTCTCTCCAGGAGAAACAAAGTCATGCAAAATTGATCATACTGATACCAAATATTTTCAAAGATGTAAAACTTTAACTAGTCGTCTTTCAGGGTGAACCGCTTTATAAATTTAAAAAATTATACGAAACCATCACCAGCAGTCAGAATTTGAAAGGAGTGTCTAGCGTGGAGAGAACCTGCAACAGACAATTTATGCATAATTGATACAAATGATTTCCGGGGCTACTCAAGTTTCGTATGAATCTACCATTCAAATCTTGTACACATTCACATATGATCTGGTCCTACATACACACTCTATGTTCTCTTACTAAGTTTTGTGGTGCAGTGCATGAAATCCGCACTTGTGAAAGCTAAATTGAATCACACTTGGATTGTAATGGAGAGCTCAATTTTAGCTTGGTCATGCTAAACTGCATACCGTGTACGTGATGATACTATAGGTAGAGGAATAATAGAGAAAGAGGGAGACTTTCAAGAATTTTACACAATTTAATTTCATTACGAATAGTAGTAGTAGTAGTAGTAGTAGTAGTAGTAGTAACATCACCGAGAATACAGGGAGAAAGAAAAGCCCACATGAGCCAACCAACTACCAGACGACTACGCTTCAGCTCCTTCTTTCTCCTTCTTTCTTCCTTTAACCATGAACGCTGAACACAAAACGTAATGTGACTGAACTAATGATCACGAGGCATAAATTGCTCCTCTCTCTCTTTCTCTCTAAGCTTTTCTCACTTAAGTAAATAAAGGGAATCGCGAAATTTGCTTGCATAGATTCATAGCATAGGCTCACTCCCTCGTTCACTCTTTTAGCCTCACGATTGGTTGAGCTTTTGTGAATATTATTGAGAATTGCTGGGAGCGAACGTGAAATGTCATGAGAAGTAGTGTATTATACAAATGGATACATTGTAAAATCTTCTACTCGTCCATAAACAATGAGCACATACATACATATATACTTTACATACATGTAATATGCACGGATATTTTGAGCAGGAACTTGTTTGCGTTTTTCGACAACTGCCAAACAGAAATTCATACTGCATTGTGCACGCCCTATATGTATAAACGTACACATACATATGCAGCGCATTTATATTGTGAAATATATGGAAATTAAGGTCGAACCTTGTTCAGTTGTTCAGCATGCATAAAACGGCTGGCTAATTTATGATAGTCGACGAATGAAATGCAAATGATTACTGATTACTGATTGTGTATGCATTGCAATGTAACTGAGTGTCCAAACGTACCACTGGTGGTAGTTGGTTGCTGGAACATCAGTCTACTGCTCATACACAAAACCTAATGTAAATAAATTGGATTCAATCCTGAAAACGCAATACATTTTAATTTGTTATATTTGCTATTATGCCCGTGAATATTCATGCAGGAGCACCGCATCTACGGAACCATTTCACCGTACTGATTTCTCTCTGCAAGTATTCTAAATTTACAGGGAACATATCCCTCTAGGCCAAGGATGAAACTTTAAAAGGCTGGTTGCTCATGGGTATCGTTGAAAGGCGTAATCTCAATCGTTTCCCATTATTACAACAAATCACACTTTTACATTTAACATTGAATGTAAATGCGCTTATAATATATAATGCTCGATTTCAGAAATCTTGTCATTGATAATAGATATTTTCAGCTTATGGTAAAAGTAGAAGTGTATTACACACATGTATGTATGCATTGCTCACAGTTACCCAAGAATTTATACCAATGGTTTGTTTTACTTGTAAACATATAAAAAGTTGCATGCATAAATATTCATTGTAAGTTATAAGTCAAGGAACAAAAACAAAGGTACATTCATGTCTTACATTTACTTCCGCACTGATTTTCTCAATTTATGCATGTATATTAAAAGGAAATTCAAAATATAAGATTTACTCACGTGTTCAGTTGAAAATTATTCATTGAACAAAGGAATATAAGAATACAACTCAAATTTTTGTTCAACACGGGAAAGCTGTCGGTCTGTCAAAAGATGAATTCCGTAGCATTCATATAAAATATGCACAAATAGATAAGGATCAAGTTGAAGATGAGCAAAAAAATTCACGCACAGTTCTGTTCTTGCATAAATAAATACATATGAACATGAAAAAAAATTTACTAATATCGAAGATTGTCCTACTGTGCATAAGATATACGGATACATATCATGCACAGCTACACTGGATTAAATAAAGCTGCATCTGCATACAGAATATGTGTCCTCATCAAAAATTCATTGTTGTAAAGTTAAAATCAAGAGAGAAAATAGAAAGGCATCAAAAGACAAAAAAGAAACAGAGTATTCGTAGAAGACCTCGGAAGATAGGATGATACTGTGTGTGAGAGCTTTATGCAAAAATATTTTGTTCTAAATTGTATTTATACGTAAACATGATTTTCTGTGTGAACAAGAAGAAAGTGAGTCGGAAAAAGTAGCAATTCTGACTGTCTCCGCAGATATAGACTCCAAGCTTGGCTTGCTTGACTTTGTTTGGTTTGAATTTGCTTGTAAAGTAAGCAAATACACAAGGTCTGGTCTGTTCTGTGCGTTTGTTTGAAAGAAACGGGAGAAGCAGAATAAGGAAAAGACGAAAAAATGCTTGATATCAAGACCAAGAAAGTAGAGTATCATTTTTCATACGATTTCCCCCATCGTCTCTTTCTTCCGTCAGACTGAAAACTCATCTCTTTGAATACCCTCCTAGCTTGAATATATATTCGATCTTCCTCAGGATGAAAAGAGGGGAGAAAATACGCGTTCATTATGTATATGTAAGTGTATATATAGACAAAACTTTCCTTTTTTTCTCTTTCTCAACTTCTTTACCAATGCCGTATTTGTGTGTAGTCAAGGAAAGTCAACCTAAAACGAAAACTGTCCTGACTCCCTCGTCCCCTCTTTGTGTGTATATAATATTGGAAGATAATGATATGCCCACAAGGACTCAACAATGGCACTATAATTTTTCTTGCAATTGGTCACAGGATGGTAGGATGAGGAGAGAACGAGAGATGAGATCATTTTTCTCCATCAATTCTATTGTTTGCTCCATTAGTCGCCCAAAAAACGTGCAATGCACATATTAGGCATGGATATGGAGAAAGTCAGCCAACTGCATCTATCGAAACGCAAAAATACCATAAAAGTCTACAAGTTAAATCCTACTAATCAATCACAAACTCACATCTACATGTTATGCTATTCACGTAGAAGAATTCAGCTTATAAAAAGGGGATAAGATGAGGAAGTAGGGAAAATTACTCCATTCCACTTTCAAAAACATGGTTGAACCCTAATACACCTGCAGATGGGACTAGGATTTTTCCCCTATGCAACGTATTTAATAGTTTGAAAATTAATTCAAGATGACAAGAAGACCAATGCTCCAATGTTACTGCAACATTTTGTGATGCTAAAAAATGAACCATCTACAAAGGTGTATAGTAAGCAAAAATGAGTTGCACACAATTAACTGAAAAGTTGCTGGTAACGTACCTGTTTATTTCGATTTAAATTGATCATGTGAGTCCCAGTTTGAGGTAACCAGCAATAAAATCCATACATGGAAAGAAAAAAATAAGACATACATGATTAGTTTTAACACTTTAAAAGTTTGAAGAATGACATTTTTAAACCGTTGTTTACGTATTTTAGTAAATAATAACAGGTGAAACTTTTTCGATGGCACATAGTAAAGTACAAAACCCAATTTCAAGCTTTCATCCTAAGCTCAAAACCAATAATAATGATGACAACAAATGGCTTTTGAGTCCCGCCAGAAATAATACATTAAATGAACATGGATACACAGAGTAGCAGCTGCACGGGTTCTTCGTTGTAATCTGGGGAATTACGTTTTACAACGCCTAGAAACCTTATCTTACTACAAAAATTGAAAACTTCTCCTTGTAAACCGTATTATACTGATTCTACACCGCCTAGTCGAATATTTTTTCGGCCTTAGACATTTTGAAATATCTTTAACAAACTTCAAACGAAATATTTCACTAAATTTTGGTATCTTATAGTCAATTTTTTGTAACAAGTAAGCCAACGCATATTTTATTTATTAGTCATGGATATAAGCTATAAATATTAAAATACCAAGAATTTTAATGAAACCACCAAGAATACACCATAAATTTTGGATTCCACAACCAAACAACTAAAATAATGCTATGATAAAAAGAACTGGCCGAAATTGCCTAAAGCAGAACTTTAATATTTATTACTAGATAGAGTTTAACCTACTCTGGCGAATCCTTTAAACGTAATAACTGATTTTTCAAACCTTTTTAAATTCATAGTTTTAGTTAGATCATACCGGTTGTTGTTTATCAGGCAAAAATTCCGCAACCGAGAAACACTATGACATGTGGAGGCTCATTATCTCACATGACTATGCAAATTTAAAATATGCTTTCCTCATGTAAGTTGCAATCTATTGGTAAATATATATTCTCTGGCCAAGTCAAGAATGCATTTTAGTTTTTTTATAAAATTGTTGCTCTATGACGCTTTCTCCGTAACAAAGTATGGAGAAAACGTCATAGAGTAAAAAAGTTATAATGAACTAAAATGCATTCTTGCCGGAGAATACAGTATCCAGGTTAGATTGTGTCGCATAAATTTTAG
The DNA here is from genome assembly GCA_034698285.1 of Sminthurinus bimaculatus. Taxonomy (NCBI): domain Eukaryota; kingdom Metazoa; phylum Arthropoda; class Collembola; order Symphypleona; family Katiannidae; genus Sminthurinus; species Sminthurinus bimaculatus. Next base: position 2,075 of record JAQIVE010003485.1, on the reverse strand, counting down.
TTGCTGAAACATGAGTCAAATAAGAAGGAAATAACCACCAACCATCCTATACCTGCAAAACATTTTAGCAGAATAGTTATTTTTAGTACATTCCTCATCTTCCCTTAAAATATGTACACATCCAAATCGACCTAATTCAGTACGTGATCTTCAACTCATTAATATTTTTTTAAATTCCTGCAAGCCTTTGCACTTGATAATGTATTCGAAAACAATTCAAACCACGTCACCTCATCGCCATACATTGTTCTTCACAGTTACAACCGAAAACGATCCCCTCTCATTAACAAACCAATGTTTACGCTAAAAAAATGGAACTAACCATAGCTATATCATGCGTATTTAGAATACACGTGTCATGTGTACAGTGTACAGATGATAAATTTGCTTCTTAACCATTGGCACTTTCAAGACCTTTATCACTCAAGCACGTCGCGTCTTGAGTACACATTAATTTCTCTTTTTGTTGACTTAAATCAAATACATCAGCTCAACTCAAGTAAATGTAACTCGACGAATCTGCTCAACTTTTCCCACCTACTTCCAAAAAACTGACTACTTTCACAAATTGTTTAAGCACTTTACATTGCTTTCACCGTATTTCACCTTGAATGAACGTCGATAATGTCAAGACAACGTTGGCCTTCGGAGAGAGTAGGCTGAGTTCTACCCGCTTGCTTTAGTTATTCGCACTGACATATAGTGAAATTCAGATTCCATATTGTTTAAAGCAGAGAAAGTTGTGCATCCAAACTTACTTTCAGTTTCTATGTTGATATTATTTCTCAGTTTCTAGTCTCCAAACTATTTTTATGTCTTAAGCAAATCAAAGTAGTTAATACTTAATGTATCCATCCCCAAGACGAGAAGAAAAAACGTCAGGACAGTTAAAAAATCGTGATACCAAAATTGACTATAAGGTCTCGACAAACTACAAACAACGACAAACGACGACGGAGCGATACACAAATACTTGTATACCAAAAAGTACATGTACATTCTCTGCATTTATATAGGTATATAAATAGTAAATTGGGGATGGAGAAGGAAGAAGAAATCTCGTTCGTCACTCGACAGAAGTCGCAAAAGTGGAAGTAAATTGATGGTTTTTCCCTTGACGTCCTGGAGGGAGGGAGATAGAAAGTAAAAGCGAACAGGAGAGAAAACAGGAGAGAAAACAGGAGAAAGTAGAAATGGCAGCATGCCTTTATACACAAAAAAGGAAGAGCCCGTTGTTGCACCTGAAGAAGTATAGAAGAAAAAAAGTCACCCATGTTATCCATGATGAAATGAAATGTAATTGACTTTTACTGGAATCCTCTAGTGATGTTATAACAACAAACAACATTACAGTATTACCTCTATATAATGCTTTCTACTTTCTTCTAGTTTCTCTTGATTTTTCGAAAAACAGCTACGGACAAAACAAGTAAGACTATAGAAAATGCTCCTACATATTTCTATTCCATTTCTATTTAGTCCAACAGCCGGTTATAGTCGTGAAGTGTACGTGGTTCTATGAAGCGAGGATCACTTTCCTATAGTGCCTACTTTCAGTCAACCTTTTCTTCGTTTCCTCGTCTGCTGATCTTGCAAGGAGTAGGAAAATAAGAAGCATGCAGCAGGAGCACATAAAAAAGGGAAAAATACTCGAAAAAAGGAAATCAAGAACCATGAAATGGAACTTCAAAGTCTCTCTCCCAATTTCAAATTTTAAATACACTCTATTCCTGGTCTCCGTTTGCCTCTATATGATGTACAATGTACATTAGATCTCTTCAGATTGCACATTTTGGTGAAAATGTATGCAGCCACCCCGTCATATCGTTCCTTTTGGATCTCTCCAATCACACAAAAAAATTTGGTTCGAATAGGTTAAGGTTTAGAGGTCGCGCATGGCCCTTGAAGTTAGATTGGGGATTTACATTAGCTTTCACCCCGAAATTAAGTAGAGTGGGGGGTGAAGGGGACAGGTTAAATTTTTATTAGTACTTTAGTAGTACTTAGTACGCTGTTCACCGGATTTCGGTGTTTTTGACAAACCAACAAAACGGATACGGGATTTTTCAGCAAGT
>JAQIVE010003484.1:0-16652 GCA_034698285.1 Sminthurinus bimaculatus | reverse complement strand
TAGACTTTATAAAATTTTTGAAAGTTTTCGAAAATTCAATTTTTTGTAAAAATTTTAAAAATCTATGCTAGGGGTCAAATCGATTTAAAACTGACGGGAAACGACTGTTCTCGACGAGAGCTCTCCATTGATATGCATAATGCCCTACGTTTAGCAAAAACTAAATGAAAAATAGGTTTTCAGTCAAAAATGAGAGTCAAATTTGACCTACTGTAAAACCCGTGTTTATTCGAATTTCGGGAAATGCAGAAATGATCCTCAGTAGGGGCCTTTAGATAAGTGATTGAGCTAATGAAAAGTTTGGTCGATCTTAGAAGTTCGTGGCAAAAGCGAGGGGAACATTTGTGAAAAAGTCACAAAATGCAGAAATTTGAAAAACAGTCAAATTTGACCCGCTGTAAAACATATTTTTTCGATTTTCAGGAAATGATAAACATGGACGTGCCGACATTTCATTTCACGGCATAGGTATAACTATGTACCATGGCTCCTTATTTAAAGGGTTTACGTGAACATGAAGTCTAAATTCACCTTAATGTATCTTACACGCGTGCAGATATCTATTGCAACAAACCTTTACTACTTCTTATGTGGGGAGGGGGGGGGCAAGAAATAGTATGATTTTGGGATATACATTTGCACGTGTATAGTGTGTACGTAAACGTAAACCATCCCACATTGATGGAGAATTTGAGCCGTTTTATAATTACAGAAAAATTATGGGAAAGTCAGAGGAAGTCCTGTTTTCGTTGCCCATTCGTATTTTTGTCCTTTTATAATTTTCCAAGTAACGGCACGAATTTGATTAAAAAAATGAATCACATTTAAAAAAAACCTGAATATTAAACACATCTTTGAAAAGAATTGAACGGATATAGATACAGCATACATACATGGTTTTACAATGAGCGATTCACTTTTCGAATCGAATTCGTGCCGTTACTTGAGAAACTATATATAAAGGGACAGAAAAATACGAATGGGCAACGTAAAACATAAATGGGACTTCCTCTGACTTTTCGATAATTTTTCTATAATTATGAACTGGCCCTATCTACCCTGTGTGCATCCGGAGATAGGAGCTCATGTTTGCAATCATATAAAAACTAAAATATTTTTTTAAATAAATGCTTCACCAATGAGATACATCATACACTTTAGGGAGAAACTATCGCCTTAGATAAGGTGATATGCAACCGTAATCTTGTAAGTTTTTTTCCCTATTCCTTGTAATAGAAAATGGTTACAAGAATACCGTGCATACTGCATACACGGTGACACGCATCTCGTATCTACCGTGATGGTTTTCCCCTTAACATAATTTATAACAATAATTGATTACGTACGCTTACGAATGCAATGTAAAAATCGAATCGCTTTAATAATAGTAAATGAAAGTGAAAAAGCCTTCGAAATCGTCCGGAGATAGGAAGTTTGACGGTATATGTACTTCACCACAGAAATGACAATGTGATACAGAGTTAAAATTTAGAAACTACGTTTTTTTCTATTACGTCTTAACATTGCTTTATTTTCTATCGTTTTTGTCCTTATTTACCTATAAATTGTAACTTAGTACTTCATAGTACTCCATACTCCATATAATGCAACAACTTGACAGTATGCCACGCAATATTGTATTTACGGAAGTCTTATCAAACTTTTAATTGATAATAATATGGTATCAGTACCTTTTCTATGGGAGTGTATTTTATCTTTTATATCGTTGTCTAATACATTTCTATCCTGAATCATATGAACCATTAATACACAGTGATGGCCACGCGCAAGAAAGAACAATGTAAAAGATGTGTATGTAGTTGTAGTATACTGTATACTAAACTAAACTTATCCAAACTTATCCAGTTGTTTACATTGAAAAATGTATTCAAGTAGTTGGCCATCACTGTTTTAAATAGATACATACAAAAGGAAACGTACGTATTCATTTGTGCAATGTATATAATATTTAATACACAATGGTTTCTAGAAAGATATATGTATTACTAATTTTCTTCGTGGTTAAAAAGTTTTATGGGGGCCTATATGTAATATATTATATAAAAACACGAAACATATTTCCATTCGGGATTAAAAATAAAAGATAAATATAAATATTTTTGTACAACTCTATCATTTAGAATTGCCAATGTCTAAGTTGGACACAAGTGTAAGATTTTCCGCTAATATTCCACGGGTGACCGTCCAGTTCTTTCTCTTATTATGATATCTATGTCAAAGTGTACAAAAAACATAAAAAACAAACAAAAGGTGAAAACTGACTGACATTCATCAACAGTTTATCAAGCTACGATGTATGTATGTATGTATGTACAATGTACATACATACATACATGCTTAACAACAATTTTGGCTTTGACTTTGATATTATTTGATAAACTAAAGTAAATCCTCATCACGCCACACCGTTTTTTACGTCCAAACTTCCTGACCTAATGTTTTAACTTTTAACAGTAACCGTGAGCATTGTCGAATCGAAAAGCTGTATGCGATTATGTAAACAAGCGTATATCTTTTCTATTAATACTATGTGTTGGTACATGGTACATGCCTATGCCTGCCGTGTACATTGTACATACTTGCATAATACATAAATTGATACACAGTTCATCAGTGAATGTAATAAGAAGTATGTATGTAATAATATAGTAATACTGGACTGTTCTTCTCAGTAAGTCTTACTTAATGCTTGGGCACACATAGAAGAGGATATATGTATACATAGAGAAACGAAGAAAAAGGAGTTATCTCGAAATGTAATAAGCACTAAATAAATATTATAATATTTTGGTCATCACACACTAGGGACAATTAGGTAGTGTAGTTGTGTAAAAAAATCGAATGCAAGTTCTAAAGTGTTACACATTATAGGACACCTTGTGTAAATTTTGATGCCTTTCCTTTTGATGCTGTCAATTAAATCAAATAAACACGGACTTTTTAAAAACTGGCGTGAATGCATGCCTGTCATATATATTTAATAATATCGACATTGGTTAGCATGCAGAAACACTTACATGCATAATACATACAACATAGTACATATTCAAGACATTCATTAGTATAATCTGTAGACTGAAAAAAGTTATGCTTTCCAAAAAAAGCTTTAAAAATTCCAGGTTTCTTATCATAATGAAGATCAAAAAGACTTTTCAATGTCATTTTTGTTCCTGTAGACCTGTAGACAGTTTTATGTTTGTATGTAAGTATGTATATAATGAGGAATGAAAACAGATCAATTAAATACCATGTACTTTATAATTTGATGTTGTGCTTCCAGTCTTCTAAATCCTTTGGTTTAGTACATTATCCGACGTCTAAGAGGGAAAACTCAGAACTCATATCGCCAAATTTTTTTTGACACCATCAAATTTTTTTACTAGTAATGGTTCCATGTACAACATAATGTAATGTCCAATGTATTACTTAAGTGTGTATATACATATGTCCCTCTGTATAGTTTTCAATGTAAAAAGTAAAAAGAAAGAACTGTGTCTACACTTGTCTAGTCTTCCTTCACCATTCACCATATTAAACCAACCAAGTTGTAGTCATTAGAGATTAGACAGTTCATCAAATGTACAAATGTATAGGAATATATATTATATACATATACATACCTACAGCAAACTACCTGTCTAGAGGATACAAGCTGGAAAAGAGAGAGAGAGAGAAAAGGAGAGAGAGAGATAGATCGACTCTTGTGGACTGTGGCGTTTTTTGTTTTGGACCCACTGCTCGACCCTTTAAATATGGCCAGCACTCCAGAAACACTCTCATTCCAACACTGGGAATCATCGCTGACACGCGTCTGACCAGTTTCATTATCCAAACACAAAATAGTTGTGAGTTTTTGTCCGTTTAGCTTACTATAATTGTATAGTTAACTAATATAGTAACTATAATAGTGAAACACTTTAAAATCCAAAATCTACACAGGTTGACCAGAGTGACCACGGCAGTGTGCTCAATTTTTTTTAAATATGTACACCATGGACAGCATCAAAAGTAACAACAACAATTATACCTACGGACTAGTTAGCTTCTCCTGGTTCACACTCACATCTTGCTTTCTCGTATTAATCTTGGGATTGATCAAGTTGACGAGTGGGCGACGAAATCCCAAGCTTAGTGACAGTCCGAACAGTGAGAATAATAATGAGAAGGAGGAGGACAAGTCCAATGTGAAATCAGTGTCGCGTTCTCAATCAGGATCAAGCTCGACCGTCTGCCGGAAAAAACTTCCTTCCCCTAGACGATTACCCCTTTTGGGACATTTACATCTTCTTAATGGGTGATTATTACGATTATACAATAATATAACAAAAAGCGGATTATAATACTTTTTAATCCGCCCAACGCCATTGTCTCATACTACCTAATATCTAATATGTATATAGATTTGTTTACTTTTGCTCCCTTTTTTACGATAGCCCTTTTCCCACCTGCTTCTTTATAATACTGTATAATAACTTTCTTCTTCATTTTGCCTTTCCTTTTCTCTTATTTTTTTCTCAATTAATGGTAATAATAAATATTATTGTAAATTGTATAAACATGATAATAAAAGTTGCCATATTACTTTTTCCCCGTCCATTATATAGTGACCCCTTTGTGCAAATGACCGAGTTGTCCATGAAATACGGAGAGATCTACTATCTTCAGCTGGGAACAGTGAACACGGTCGTTGTCAGCTCTTTAAACTTGATGAAGGAGATTCTGGTGGGAAAGGGACCTCAGTTTGGCGATCGAGCCGACTTCCTCCGCTACCATGTCCTTTTTGGAGGAGACAAGGAAAATTGTAAGCAACCCTCATTATAATACATACATAATATTATTACTGCAATGTAATGGTAGCTAAGGCATGCAAATATTTGTTTGTACCATTCTACTCCGTCACTTGATACATCATTCATCACTTCATTCACCTCTTTCACTTCCACTTAAAATATGTACATAGTAGATACATACTTGGGTACAATAAATTACTTACCCAGGAAAAATAATACCTAGAATCTAGAAACCGAAAACTATTTAAAATACAAGTAGGTAGGTAGTAAATACGCAGTAAATACGCACATAAAATTTTCTAGAAAAGTAGAGTAGTTTACTATGTTATGAGTTTAGAGGTTTTTGGGTTAAAAAAGACGCACATTGCGAGAGGCTGTAGGAAAGTAAATCCAAAAGTCGGTACTAATTCAAAATATACCATAATTCATCTTGTTGATCTGGTGTCATGTTCGTGTCCATGTCCATGTCCATGCCCAATGCCTTGTTGTTTGTATACCGTACCTTCCACTTGATCTTCCCATTTTCTGACAACATCACAACGTCACAACATCATATTATTAATTATTACGCAAGGACACACAACTTTTGATGAGAAAAAGTGTTGGCTATGTATCTATGTATATATGTATGTAATGAGAAAGAAAGCAAAGAATTTTTACTATGGGTCCTAAACTCACAGCTCAGCTTTTCACGAGAACTCAATGTAAAATAATATTATAGTAAGGGTTGAACGTGAGACAATATCGAGCTGATGACCATAAACCATTTTGCTGGAGAATGGAGAATCATCATCATGTCCATAATGTTGTTTCTCATTTCTCATTCCATTTGATTGTATATTGTAAAGATCTGAAGGTTCAGTTTCTACTGGTTACATCGATGTATGGAATGGAGAGGGAAAGGGTTCATCAAATATCATATCATATATATGTATATATATAATATACATAAAGAGAAAAATGTACATACTCAGTACTCAGTACTCACTGACACTGAATATATATTTGAGCTTGGTCAACTCAAATTCGACATTGTCTTTTTTCAAGTTCACCATTTGGAAAATAATCGGTTATATACATACCTATTATATGTTATGTATAGTAAAGGTGGCTGGGTATATAATACTACCGCTGTGTAGTCCGTACATTTTATCCCCCACCTACAAAGCTAATACAAGTCGAATATCTATCTATCATGGAAGTAATTTGATTTTACAACTCACATAGATATATCTATGTATATATACATATTTAATGTACAGGTATATATATTGTACGTTCCTATAATATTCGTATTTATTATCTTTTCAAGTTCTTTTGCCTTCTTTTTATTTTCCTTTGATTTTTGAAGAACAAGGGAAGAATGAGCCGACGACACCATAATATTGTGATCGACGTAAATTATTATCATTTATATTATTGCCACTATATACCGAAGGAGATTGACAAAATTTAACAGCCAGTACCTTCCCAATATCAAGTGTACTATTATTATCATCTTTTACACATGTATTGTATGCGTCGAGTCGAGGAAATTTTTCACCTTTTGCCTTGTGTATGTGTGTATATATATGTATGCGTGTTTTGTGTGTGTAAGTAAGTGTGTATGTGTGTGTGTGTGCAAAACAAAAACATCATTTGATTTAACCTTCAAGACCTTCAAATGGTCTAACGGAGGCAATTGTGTTCCAATTGACAGGATTATTTGTTGTGACGACACACACCTTGTAAAATACTACCGAATATATGTACATATTCGTTTTACACAGTATGAGATATGTATAAAAGAACCCGCCGCATATTTTCCCGTAGTTTGTACATGAAGATTACACAGCCTCCCACCAACTTTCTCAATTGCTATACATACATAGATACATACATAAATGCATATTGTATAATATGATAATATGTTGACATGAGTATACCCAGTAACTTTAACTTTATTGCAATATTATGATTAATACGTAATACGGATTATAAGCGTTATGTTAAGTCTCATATTTTACAAAAAAAACAGAATTTCTACGTTATTTTATGTTATTACCCTTACACGGGACTTGTACTACTGTTAGATTTAGATTAGGGAGCACCAAACCACTTTTACCACTGTTCCATTGACAATTTTATTATCCATATCTTCTTCTTCGTCTTTTCCCTTATTTATGGGTATATTATTTTTTGTCACTTTTTTCTTCCTTTTCTTCTTCGTCTCAGAATAAAAGGCCAGGGGTTCTTGTTCTCAGCAACTAAATACGTTTACGTTGACGTTTACGTTTTGTATAAAGTGTAAAGTAAAATAAAACGAGCTTGCATATACATAGATGCATAATAATATATATAGAGTAGCTAAAATAATGAACGACAAAAAACGAAAGACAAAAAAGGGATAACTGGGGTGGTCTCGTGACATTTACCGTAGCGTTTCCTCCTATACATGTTGTATGTATTTATCATCAAATTAAAGGTAGCTTTTTGAGTACAGTATGTATACACAGTAAGTATGTATCTAATGCATACTTGATACAAGTGGACACAAGTGTACGCATGTATGAGCTCAAATGTATGAATCATCATCATCATCGTTGTCGTTTTCGTTGCCGTTGTCGTTCATCGTCACAATCATCAGAGAACCCCATCCTTTGTTTGTGTATAGGCATTCCTCAATATTCTTTCCGTATTTCCATTTTCCATTTGTATGTATTGTCGTGTATTTTTACTTACATGTCAAAAAGTGTTTACGAGAAAAGGATATTTTCATTATCTATATTTTTACCTTCCGGTCCCCAAAACGTATTTTTCCAATGAAAAAAATAAAGTAAAGTAAAGTAAAGGTGAGGATAGATATTCGATACATGTGTCGGTATACAAAAATAAATAACACATTTTGTATTTTATAAATATTTACAAGTGGGCAGTGGGCATACATAGATGTCCAGCGGGAGATAGTGTCTTATGACAAATGAACAAATGAAAATGAATGACCGTCCAGGAATTTGTAGAAATAGAAATACTACGAACTAAATATTACCATCAGCTATAATGCGTACAAATTACATTCTACAAACTACAAACCATTCAGAGTTGGCAGTTGTCACTGTCGACGTGTACAGAAAACGAACTGACGACGTTGACGATTGAGAATATATTATACATAGAGAATACCTTTTTATTTTATTTTTGTTGAATTTAGTCTAACGGTACAAATTTTTTGGAATTTATTAGCTTTCGGGGGTTTCCCTGAACAGGTTCGATTTTCTTATGTAGATACAATTAGTCAGTATGCATGATGAAATGCATAACATAAAATGTGTCCAATGCTTTGTGAGAATGGAATGGAATGTGTCCATCTCCATTGTACATACACTGAACAAACAGATTTATTTATTTATTTATTGTTTCATTTTACTTGGAAGTGGAGGAGAAGGTTCCGGATGAATTCTCCAAGAAATGAATGAAAAATACCGAAAAATAAATACCGTAATGCCGGCCACTTTTTGATGCAACGTTGATCAATTGACATTTTGGAATGTATTAACTACCTACATACATACACATTCATAGCATACCATACTGTAAATTGAGAAAACACCATTGTTAAATTTGTATGTATAATAATTAACATTCCTTGTTTGTTTTCTTCTTGTTCCTTGAAAAAATAGCACTGGCCTTTTGTAACTGGTCTCAAACTCAAAAGACTCGCCGAGCTCTTGCAAGGAAATTTTGTCACACAAAGATGTTTGCGGATCGAGTTGAGGAGTCGGTCTCTCGCGGAAGTGACTGGCTGGTCAACAATATTGAGGCGAACATGGACAATGGGATGGTGCAGAGTGAGCTCAAAAAGTCAATTCATCAGGCTTGTGCCAATATTTTCTTCCAGTTCTTCTCGTCTCAATCCTTCGAGGACGAATTAGATGATGAGTTCAGCGCCGTGGTTCGTTACTTTGACGAGATCTTCTGGGACATCAACCAAAATCATCCAACTGACGTCCTCCCAATCCTCGCTCCATTCTACAAGAGCTACTTTAAGAACATGTCCAGTATGAGTCATTTTATCCGAAATTTTGTCCTTCGTCGCATCATCCCACACCACTTGTAAGTACTAGACTTATTACTGATCAAGATTCAAGAAGATGATAAAAAAGATAAAAGATAATATGTATGCATTACATATTTTATTGATTCATTTTTTGTTTTTCTTCAAATAGAGAGAAACTTGATGCTGAAAATCCAGAGGATTTGGTCGATAATCTACTTATTCATCTGCATGAGGCGGAGGAAGAAAACAAGTTGACAATGGATCAAGTTTTATTTGAACTTGAGGATTTCCTTGGAGGACATGCGGCTGTTGCAAATTTAGTGGCTCGGGCACTCGTTGAAATTGCTGGAGTTTCCGGACTCTCCGATACAATTTATACTGAGGTGCGATTTCAATTAATTGGCACATTTTGGCACTACTGATGTGTATTAAGTAACATGTATGCTATATGAAAAGATGCTTTCTCTGAACAAATCATCAACATTGTGCATTCATTTGGTTTTAGTGTGTGGAAAAAAGAAATCAGGACTATATGCAAGCTGTATTGTATGAGACTTTGAGAAAAACATCCAGTCCAATTGTCCCTCACGTTGCTTCGGAAGATACACAAATTGCAGGTATAGACTTCTCTCAAATCTTAATACTTATTAATATACTTATTATATATGTACACATTTTAAATCGTAGTAGGGATTTACAAATCTTGCGAAATCTTGACAGCTATACATACATCATGTATGTTATATAATATTATATATATGTGTATGTATGTAGTGTTGCAAGCTTAATTTCAACACGTAATAAAAAATTACAAGCCCAGCTGTTGTGTACATAATATTAAATATTATAGAGATACTCTTGTTGTTTATTCGTGACTTTGTATTATTGATTGATTATTTATTCTTATTCGTATTCTTCTTGTCCTTGTTGACCTTACAGATTATGAAATCAAGAAGGGAACGATGGTTATTTTCAACAATTTTGAGTTGAACACAAGTCCTAAATATTGGGATGAGCCAGAGAAATTTAAACCAGAAAGATTTCTGTCCGAGTCGGGAACATTTCGGAAACCTTCTCATTTCCTCCCATTTAGCACTGGAAAGAGAGCTTGCATGGGCTATAAACTGGTAGAAGAAGTATTTGAAGGAATTGTCGGAGGGATCGTGTCAAAGTTCGACCTGAGTAAACACAAAGAAGGAAATGTCCTCCCTCTGTCCTGTGTTGCTCTTCACCCAGATATTCCACTAAATATTAGTTTCAAACCCCGAAAAATATAGGTTTAATTAGAGCATAGCGTTGTAGTTTTATAGTATTATATAGTTCATTGTTGTAGTGTGTCGTCGAAATGTTATATTGTTATACTATTATGTAGGTTAGCAAAAATCAAATATTATGCGTTCATCCCAATAATCATCATTTTGAGAATGATTTTTCTGCCTTACAAAAGTAATCCTAATTTCCAATTGATAATGTTATTTTTGAGACGAATTACTTGTATTGTCGACTAGAATTTCGAAGTATGCGTACAAACCAACAGTGTTTTGTATGTAAATTGTGTGTATTATTTATATAAAGTGTATAAATAACGTGCATGTATACCAATGAAAAGTATTTACATATACTTTAAATGTAACTGTATTATCTATATAATTTATTGTGTACACTGAAGTTTAACTTGTAAAATATGATGAATATATTTCCCAAACCAATGCCTTGTAGTTTTACCTGTATATAAATGATAAACACAACACAAACTCTTAGAATAGTTTTCGCCTCCTTTGTCAATACATAGTTTAGTGTTTAGTGTATAAGTAGTGCGTATTATTATTTATTTATTTATTTGTATAATAAAATCATTACACATATGTCACATGTTGTACAATTACAAATCCTTTCAAAGTGAGTAAAAAAACTGATGAAAGTTGTATCAAATTTTAATTATATAGCATCAGTTTAATTTTTTTTATGTTCGTTTCCTAAACCTGAGGCAGAAATATGATGAAGGATGGATAAGATGCGATGACAGGTAACTTTTCTTGTTACCAAGCATTCAATAGGTTCATTCACATGCAAATTAATTACAACCTAGCTTGACATACGTTGTGTGATTTAATTAAAGTTACTTAATATGTATTTGTATTTATCACCAATGGTTTTGGTTTTAGAAATCTTTCTGTAATCGATAAATTGAAGTTTTCTGCGCCATGTACTTAAGTAGTTCGTATAGTTTGTAGTTTGTAGTGTATTTTATTAGAGGAAGAAGGAAGAAGCATGAGCTCGAAATATTTCTTAATGTATGTATTATATATTGTAAAATGTGCGACTAAAATAAATTAACATTACGTAACACATATTATTAGGATAATAAGGCATATGGCTTTTAAAACCATGAAACACCTCTATCATGAGCCAAAATTTGGGCATAAGAAATCATGAATTATAAATTTCATATACACATAAGTACAAGAAGTCAAACTTCTTTTACTTATGGACAGTTTATATTTAGAAGCGTCTGGCTCCGCATTTGTCATTATGTATAATAATAATGTATAATGTACCATTTGCATGTAAATATAGAGAAAATTTAGGATACCGCTTTTCACTTATTTGCTTACTTATTTAAGTACACGCGTGTACTTAAACACATTACGTGTACATATTGGGTAAGCGTAATTCTAACAGAAACTTTCTGTATATGTAACTAACATTCTAAGCACAACTAGTTTATCTCGGTATTTGGAAAAAGTAAAGAAACGCTGATGTTTTACTTCCCTTTCCGCGAGCCAACTCTATAATGCTTATATGTGCATAATATGTAATGTACATACTTTTATTGTACCACAAACAGAATCTGGCATGCATTAAACGCAAACTATTCAACATGTTTTATGGTCTATGGTCTCTCGAAAATAGAACAAGTAACATTATAATGTAGACATAAAAATTCTAATAAAAAAGGCATGAGACATTTCCTTTTTATGTTTTTGATGATGCATAATGCTACTGTTGACTGTGTCAAAACATTTTCTGGAGGCACTGAAGACTGAAGAGAGAGTAGTCAATGGATATTCACAATCGTATGTACGACATGCTGCACATAAGTATGTGCCGCAGTTACCAGTTACTTAAGTACGTCCAACCAAAAAACCACATGGCCAGCTATGTAGTACAAAAAAGACAAAGAAACAATGATTAAAACTTTATGGAAGTAGAAGAATAATAGAACATTGAAATGCGTCCTGCAGTTCACAGTTTACTTGTTATAAATACTTCATGTATACATACATATTTGACGTATACCGGGTTGACCGAAAGTTTTGGATTTAGTTTCAAAATAGTCGTTTTTTGTCGCGAAACAGTATTTTGAGGTTAGATGGCCTGCAGCGTAACTAATCAGTGACTGACATTTAGACTCTCACGTCTTTTATGTCGTCTAACACAAATCGTGACCTCACACAACAATCCAAAACATTAAGATTCGGTGCGGTCCTTGACCTTTCCTGATTAATTCAAAATTTTGATGAGGAATAAAATGCTTTCGAACTTCCGAGTTGCGTATCATCAGAGCAAGGCTTTACATCGTCGGGCCCTTGTAACTTTTTTTAAGATTTTCTTAACCGGAAGTTGATTTTTCTTTTTTGAGAAACCAGAGAAGGTGAGAGATGAGGGAGAATTTTCGAGCATGTAAACAGTGTCATTGTCAACTGTCAACACTGCTGCGTGTTTTCAACGAAATTCGATCACAAAATAAGTTTTTGTTGCATTCTGAAATATTCTATTTCAGAACCAGATAATGATTTACTTTCAAAGTTACTTTTAAAGTAAATCATTATCTGGTATTTCAGATGTCAGAACTTTTGGCCAACCCTGGAAAATTATACAGTGTGCCTATCTGCTTATGTGTATACAATGAGCTTATGAGATTTGGTATTATGTCAGATTACAAATCTGAGATTGATGTAAATCCAGTTAACTATGTACTTACTTAGATTTAAGTGTCCTGAAGATAATATAGGGAACAAAGTATTTATGTACTAAAGTGACATTCTACATTTTTCGAAAAAGACTGAGCATAATATCATCTAACGTATTGTGAATGAGGTAGAGTCTCAAAGTCTGCATAATATCAACTCCCCCGCATTAAAATGCCACACCCGTTTAACTTTATGCAAGTGAATAATCATTGGCAAAAATGTACAGAAGGAAGATTGACATTTTTCGATATAAACTAATTTTTTTAATGGACTGAATAAAAGTCAAACTCTTTATATGTATAAACTCAAAGTAACTTTTTCTGAAAATTAAATCCTTCAGGAATGAAAACATAAATTTAATTGACAATCAAATGAATATTTGATTATATTGGTTAGGAAATTGGTCAGCTAAAACTTGCAATGAGACTCCAAATGGCTTTAAATAATTCACATTAAATCCTTTGCCGTTATAAAGTGCGACTTACATTTAAACTGAGGTGTACTTAAATGGGTAAATATTTATGTATTTAATGCGACACAAATGAAGGAGTATCAACTTTTACTTGATGATTCACTGCCCACTGCCACGTTCACAAAAAGTAGATAAATTGTGGCGTAAATTGCCCCAACCCCCAGATCTAGACCTGTGGATTTTCGCGACTCGAGTTCAAAATATATTTTATAAGCAAAGAAATGGCGTCGGACTTAGACGAAACAATTTCGGACTCTGAAAAGGTAAGTCAATTAATTTAATTGTCATCCGTCATTTAAGAAAACAGAGACACAATTTGATTTTTTTCTTGTTTAACTTCAGGTTCGCATAGTATCTGATTTCATTCTACATTCCCCTCCTGGAGAATTCAATGAAGTTTTTAATGGTGAGTCAGGGCGTTCACGGATACACAAAATCACAGATTTATTCTATATGTATATCTCTGTATAGTAAATGTATTTCCTATTGTCATATAATATATTCAAATGAAACTGTCAGTGTCCGGCTTATTTAGTTTAAACATCTTTACAAACTAACATATCAAGTACAATATGATTATTTTTAATTGCAACATTACACTTGTCCTATGTAACCCATTCTTAATTAGATGAAGTATACGGGGAAAAGAGTATTGACAATAGTATTTATTTGACAGTTTCCTTATTGACATTTTACAATGTAGTACAAATGCTCTCCTTATATAGAACAAGATGAATTTCCTGTCCAAATGAAGTTTATTTCATGTTATTTGTTTGCTGTTATATTACAGATGTACGAACACTTCTAAATAATGATACCCTGCTTAAAGAAGGTGCTTCAAGGTAACTAAAAATTTACATTTTGAATAATATAATATTTGCTTTTGATTGTTAACTCTTTTAAAACTAAAAATCTTGAAAGGCCTCTTTACCATTTGTTGTCAACATCAACAACTGCTAGATTTTGTATGTACTTAAAATGTAGAATAGTGTTTTGTGTGAAGTTGAGTGTAATTTAAAGTTTAAAGTGATAGTGAGCAACATTTCAAATCACGGTGTGATTAAATACAGTGTTTTGTGTTTGACCTAAATATCAAATATTTTCATTCCCATATGATGTGATTGTTGTTTGATTGTTGCTCTATTAATTATTACAACAATAATATCATTTTAATTTCAACATGATGTAAAAAACTAAAACAGTGTTTCTACTTTTACTCAAGTGTTCTACATTAAAATTTGAAAGTTTCAATTTCTCATTTCTTCATTAGAACCTCAATCATGTGTAGTGGACGTACTTAACGAGGGTAACTTTTTTAAATACCAATTTTTTTGTTTGTTTCAGTGCTTTTGCCCAATACAATAAGGACCAGTTGACACCTTGTCGTGTTTCTGGATCCGATCACCAAGTGCTTATTACCGAGCACAACGACCTAGGTAATGGCCGATTTTATGACCCTCGAACAAAGCAGTCCTTCCGATATGACCATTTAAAGGTAAGGGAATCGATATAAACAAACGTACATATGTGATATGCAAAAAAATCCTATTTAGCTAAAAATGAAAGTGCAAAATATAATTATTTAATTCATTGTTCAAAATTGTTTCGAAATTTTGATAAAATAATATTTTGACTTTCTATTTCTCATTAAAATGGAATATTTGCAGAAGGAGGCCTCAGATTTTCAGGTTTGCTTATTTTCTTGTTAAACAGATAAAACATTTTACGCTAATTCATGCGCTTTAAGGAGTTATAGATTATAGGAATGGGACGTCAATTCATGCGTATTTCTTATTTTATATGAAGTTGTTGCAGACACCACTTACATTTGTCTCTAATTTTTATCATTTCTATAATTTTCTGAAAATTTAGCCATGTGACGTTGATAGAAAAGTAGAGCCCTGGCGTGCGTCCCTCGAATCCGACTTCGGAACCTATGTTTCCCAACATTATCCGCACGGAGGATATTCCGTTTTTTCTCGTTCCTCTGGAAGTACTATAACGTTAATCGCTTGTATTGAGGATCATCAATTTCAGCCTAAAAATTTTTGGTATGCAATTTTTGTGTAATGTATAGCAAAAAAACAAAATTAGATTGGTATGTATAAGATATAAGATAAAGTTTTGCTGTAATTTATATCTAAAAACATTGAATAAGAGAGTGACATTAATATCGCTGATTTCATTCAATACCGATACAACAGGAATGGTCGTTGGCGTTCCCAATGGACGGTTACCTTTGATCCAAATGCAATAGGAGAAACAGTAGAATTAAAAGGCGTTATTAAAGTTCAAGTTCATTACTATGAAGGTAAGCTTGCAAAACTTAAAATTTTAACGAAACATGTACACTTTTCCCCCTCAAGTTGCAAGACAAAATTTTGAAACTTGATTAAGAATTAAAATGTATTGATTTACAAATACTTTTCTTTTACAGATGGTAATGTGCAGTTGGTTAGCTCTAAAGACGTTAAACAAAACATTCAAATAGCAGTAAGTTTCTTTCATTGTTTTCCCTGGAGTATAAGGATTGTATCTATTTCATGCATGCTTGGCTCAACGTTTATTTTTTTAAAAATCCAACCATCATTAATCATTAGTTCATGGGAAATTAATATTTTTGATGCTTTATATTTTTTCCAGAACGAAAATGAATTTGCATCGGAATTTACAAAACACGTAGAAGCTGCCGAAAGTGAGTACCATACTGCTCTAGGTAAGTGCCATCATTATATTCTGTTGAAGAGACTTTGTTGCACAATTTCATCATATAATATCGTCTTTATTTTTTGGAAGAGCCAATGTGGAATGTATTTTTTCGCACATTGTACAAATATACGGGAGGATTACAGAATAGATTATGCTAGTATTATCGACTCTATGTGGAGGAGAATATCACAAGAGCCTAAATGTTTCTTTTTTACTTTTAGGTGAAAATTATCAGACCATGTCTGATACAACTTTCAAAGCCTTGAGACGCCTCCTCCCGGTAACTCGTACTAAGATAGATTGGAACAAAATTGTATCCTATTCCATTGGTAAAGAACTTCGCTCTCAATGATATTGAATCTTTCGAATACAATGTCTTCGATTGAGATGAAGCTCAAAACAAAGCAAAAAATCCTAGGAAAAGAGGAAAACAAACAAAATTTGTTTTTGTTTTTTGTTTCGTTTTTATTATTATTATTACTTAACTAAAAAAAAGTACTCGCATCTTTAATTGTGAGCCAATTTCGTACATACACATTATAAATACACACATAGATAAATATATATATATAAATATATAATATGGATGAATATATTAGATTTTTAGTAATTTATCTCTTCAGAAAAAAATGAATTATTATTGAATAATA
>JAQIVE010003483.1:0-16656 GCA_034698285.1 Sminthurinus bimaculatus | reverse complement strand
TTTAAAATAATTTTTGATAATTTCGTTCGAATAATGAAACAGATTTTCTGAGATAACCCACTGTGTAATGTAGACTTCGTTACTAATACATAATACCTCCTATAGCACTCATAGTTTACACTTTTCATGTACTAAAGATTATCATTACCGAACAATATGGTTCGACATGAATCTATAGTTGTATGATTAGGAAATCGGAAATCGGAGGAACGGATTTTCAGGCCGAGGAATTGTTGTTGCTTGGGAAATGGTACCTCAGTATATGATATGGATGTACAATGTACAATTTCCCAAGCAACAACAATTCTGCTGCCCGCAATTCCAATACTTTGGTCATGGTGAATCTAATAATCTGATGCATGATCAATTTTTATCAAATAAATATTATGCTGTACAACCAATAGGAATTTTCTGTAATGCACTACATCCCGGAAACATGGTATCATCAAACCTAAATCGTAACTGGTGGGTCTACAAACTTCTATTTGCATTTGTTCGTCCGTTTACCAAATCCCTCGTAAGTTCAGCTTAACTTAAACGGTGTTCATAAATAATACTTATAAGCTATATTATCATTTAACATGCCGACTAAAGATTAATATTATTGTGATTGTTGTTTTTTCAGTACCTCTAATGTTCATCATCAAGAATAATACCTGAATTCACCTTTTATTGTTTGTTTATAGCAACAAGCAGCAGCAACAACTCTGTGGGGTGCTACGGCGATCGAGTTGAATGGAATTAATGGCCAATATTATAATAACTGTTGGTTGTGTAAGCCTTCAGAAACAGCAGAAGATGTTGAGTTGGCTAGGGCATTGTGGGATATTTCCGTCTCTATGATTGAAAAGGCAGTTGGCCCTGTATCTACCGCTCGTGATGTTTCGCCGCACAAAGTAGAAAAAAAGAGTAACTCATTAGCAAGTGAAAATATTGAACCAAAAGGTGAACGTCGTAATTCCAATCCAGATTTTGAAATTATTGAGTGTGGCGATGGCGAGGGAGACATGCTAAAGGAGGATTAAACTGTTTTTCATACTTAAATTCGATTTCGCATGGTGGCAAAGAAAAATGGTTTAAGCACTTGGTGTGACGTGATAGAGTAAAATTGGAATGCAACCCCGTTCAATGCAATTTGTTTGTTATTATGTTTGTATCTGCAATTTCATATGTTATGAAAAATTGACGGTTGATATAAGTTTGTTTCAGTTGAAAGTGGTGATAAATAAGTAGGCACGAAACTGTTAAGTAAATGGACTTTTAGATGATAATTACCTATAATTTAAATTACTGAAAACGCCTCAAAATTTTTGACTTTGGTTGGTTATTTAACTGCCCTACCTCTCATATTTGTTTTATCTCATCAATGAGCTAATACCTATATGTACTAGTTTCGTGTCTACGAGTTTATATGCATAATGTGATATTTTGTATTGTTTGATGATTTTAATTCATTGTATTTAACTGTGTTCATTTTGCTTCAACATTAAAATAAAAAGTGCTGAAAACTGTGTAAGTGTAACTGTGTAAGAGTTAGTAGTGTTCAACTGCTCATGCCATCGTAAGAAAGCATTGACTGTTCACTGTTCACCGATATTTTAAGATGCAACGAAAATTATTTTACAATAAATTTTGAAAGACGAAAGTTGTTTATGTATATCAATGCCAATAAATTTCTCACGACCAATAATATCTTTTGAGTTTTACTTTAATGTGCATATTTTTTTTATCATCATATGTACCGGTTACAGGACTTTCCTCCAGAAGTATTCAAATGAATTGGACTGCTCAAAGGGGAATAAAGCAGTACATATATTATTTAAGAGAGGATGATCTCAGTTTTTTATCTCTCATCGGAAAACCCAAGGAAGAACTGCAGTTGAACAAGGAGACAAGGAAGAAGAAGAAAATAAGAAGAAAAGGGAGCGTAAGTGTCCTCATCTTTTTACCAAGTAAATATCTTAAGATCTTCGCTCGTTCTTCTCAACTCTTTCATCGTTTCATCGGTTCATTTAAACGGATGTCCTCGTTTTCTTCATATAGCACATACATACATACATATGATACTCCCAACTCTTCATTCTATATATCTATTCTAGGTATGTACAAATATCTACAGAAAGGGACTGATATGATATAAGACATTGTTTTTACTATATACTTTGATCTACATAAACTTGGTAAAGGCCCAAGATACAGAAAACGTTAGACGAGGATGTATCTGTGGAAGAATAAAGGAGGGGTGGAAAAGGAAAGAGCTTGAGAGTTTCATCTTGACGCGGTCGCTCACACAGAGAGGAGATCTTGACGTATATCATATCGTAGTTACACATGTTTAAAATTCAATAGCCTATCTTATTGAGCTTGTGTCAATTAATGCATATTAATGACTTCAAACTATACAAATATAACCCTCGCTCCTCTCCCAATCGCGTTAGCGGGCGTTCCACCCCATCCCATTATATCTAAATATGTATCCATCGTTCTTTTTTCTTGTCGTTCCCTTTGTCAATACAGCCGTTCGTTCAATGCTGCTTTCTCCGTATTATACATAGCAGTCGAACGTACTTATGTATATGCATGCTACCACTATACCATTGAGGCAATGATGGCAAATTTTAATTTTTGAACCAGAAATAAACTAAGAATTTTAACTTTGAAAATTTTCACCGACGAATCTCTATCAATAAAATTATAGTGGAATAACTCAAAATTTCCATGCAGCAACCAAGACATTCATGAAATAGTATGCACAAGTTTGTAATTTTAACATTCAATTTAAGCAACCAAAATTCGAGTTTTTCATCACTTGGATCCAGCTACAGCCTTTCCTTGAATATAGCGTATAGATATAGCCTCGTTTATATAACTGCATGTAACTATTATACGTAATACGTAGATATTATACCATATGATAAGTGTAGAGCAGGGAACACCGATAAATGTCATATTTATAGGTAGTTTAACTCAACTCAAAGTTACATATCGTAATAATCGACAGATTCATCTTTCTTCCGCCTCCCTTATCTTTCACCCGTCTCACTCCTCAACTTATCACACCAAGAACTGAACCAAGAACTCTATATATACATTATATACTATACATTTGTTACATAAAGCATCAAAGATGGCTTTTCATATGCCGTCATCTTATACGTATGTACAATAAGTGCATACTGCCGTTTCCACTTTCCCTTCCACTTACAAGTCTTAGGACTACAACCCAAGTACATACATATATGTATGCATTCAATATTTAATATGTTGGCCATCGGTATATTATATATTATATTATATATGAGTCGTCGAGATTCAAGAGTATTGCCCATATACATATGTATCAAAACATTCATAACTCTGCCGGTCCTCTTTCTCTTCCTTTCTCTCCAATATTTACTGGCAAACATATTACAATCTGAGAGTCACAACCCATCAGAATTCAATATTGTCTAACCGTACTCTCTGGTCTGTCTCTCTTTCCCTTTCCTTCACTCTGGGGACCATCTTCCGCGAATTCGTTTGATTTTCATGTTTTACATCAAAATCGCATGTGAACGTGAACAGATAATGATATGTATGAGTATACATAATAGGTATACATACATCATACATACACATAGAGAGAGTCAATACATCCAAAAGCTGAAAGTCGGTGACTCCCATGTAATTAACACACAGCTTATTAGGCTACATTACGGCGAATCAACAAATATTATTATTACTTTGCTATGTACACTGTACAATCTTCGCTCTCGCTTAATATTTCAAAGAGATTGGTCATATTTATATGCATAAAATAATTAAGTTGTATATTTGCCATTAGTTTCCAGTTTTCACATTATTCATTTTATGTAACAAGTTTGAAGGGTAAACGGCAAGTTGATGGATGAAAGAAAACAAGACATATATAGAGCATACTTTTAGCCTTATAGCCAAATGTCAAGTTATTAAACGTTGTTAATGAGGAAATGATTTGTAAATTTTGTAATTGTACAAAACTTTATTACATACATGCATGGAGTAGCTACACTACAGGTTCAACCGTACTTTATTTAGATGGTAAAATGATTTTTTTTCTGACTGATGGTCAGAGTTCCACTAACAAAGCTGTAAGCTGTAGCTTAGCATTGACATACCAATATTGTGCTGTAATAATATGTAACTAGTTAGTTAGTTTACTAGTTATGATAATATATATGTAGTTTGTTTTATTGTAACCATTTCAAAACTGAAACGCATAAAATATACTGCATACTAACATCTTATACTATTGAATAGTAAAAAAAAGAAAAGATAAATAAAGAAAAAATTTCAAATCCCAAAAAAACCAGATACTTTGTTTCTGTTTTTGAAAAGAAAAAAGAAAAAGTATGGTTAACGTAAAACGAAGGAAAATAACTTTACAACTACAATTGGTCTACAAAACTTTGGCTTCAAGATGAGATGGCTTTAAAAGAAAAGAACACTGTGGCTAAAAGACGATGGGAGAAAAAGAGAGCGTGAGAGAGAGAGAGAGAGAGAGAGAGAGACAAAATGCGAAAGTAGTGGTGTAGAAAATGGTGTATGTGCCTGTATATTTATACGGCTGGATGTGTGCATGTGTATGGGGGGAACTTGAGGTTAGTTTTTACTCTGTGCCAAGTCAATAATAATAATGGACGGTGAAAAAGTTCAATTGGGGCAATCAGTATTTGGATCAGATCACTGAAGTAAAGTTGGTCTCCTTCCCAATTCATTCGTGAGGGGCCAATAAGACATGCTTCTGTCTCTGTTTTCTCCTCTCGTTTTCTCTGTTTTCCCCAATCTTTCCGTATGCACGTAAAAGTTAGTTTTTTGTTAGTTTTTCCCCTTTTAAACATTTCTGTATCCCTACATTATATCGTTTCGTGCTCCCCTCGTATCCGATTCTTTTTCATTCTATTCCATATATGATGTACACATGCATACGTAGCTTGTTTTCATTCTAGAAAACCCACTATCCATCCACACACATACTTACACCACAAAGACCATTAAATGTTTAGATTTTTTTTAAAGTAAAGAATCGCACCTTGATTGCTCAAAGAACGGGGGAAATGGCAAACTTTCAGGTTTAATTTTTAAATGTTAACGATTCATTCATTCATTTTTAATAACCAAAGAATACCAATACAAAGGAGAGAGAGAGAAAAAAAATAGTGATTTCTTGCTTTCTTACATTGGGAAATGGAAAACTCAAATTTCTTGCCAAGAATATCCCTATAAAGTCCAAAACAAAAATTCAAATGCAATCTCTGTAAACATTTTGTCTCTCTATACACTATGAAGGCTAGCGTAGAACAGGCAGAGAGCAAAAGTCGTATTGGGCATAAAATGTATGTATATATACATAAAAGAAAGATGTGAGAGAGTTTATCCCAAGGGTGTTATTTTGACTGTGTGTGTGTAAAGCGGAACCAAAACGATGTGGTCAACTAATACCGAGACTGACCCTCCACCCTTTTTTATCTGTTTACACTCATTGGACACATTTGTGTTGGTGTGAATGAAAAGAAAGAGAGAGAGAGATGGAGTGAAGAAAATTCCCGTCTTTACACGCTTACACCAAAAAACATCCAAGAGAGTGTACAAGAAACCAGGCTGAATGAAGGGGAAAATCCTCAACTTTCATCTCGTCTCAAGCATCAAGAGACGTTTTCTTTCCCCTTTGTTAGACATTTGTATTGAAATTGGTCAAGGATGTAACTCGTATCTATACAGATATAATACAATATATATTATGAGCTTCATCATATGGAACAAATATGAATAATATTATCTGGATAGCTTCCTCTCCGTTGTTGGCGAGCCAAAATTTCATCTCTATGATCACCCCGTTTCCTTTGTTCCTTTTCTTGTTCATTTCTCACTAGCTTTTGTTTAAATTTGGAGTTTTGCATAAGATTGTTTCCTTTATATGGGCTCATAAAACTTGGCCTTTGCTTTTTAAAGTAGTAGACAAAAATATAGAAGCTGTTGCTGTTGTTGTTTTTGTTTGTGTTTAGTTTAGCAGATTGAGAGTTGAGAGCAGTATAATATACATATGTACAAAAGAAATCGTCATTTGTTTCCTCGAAGGGCAAAAGTATGACTGACTGTATGGGTGCATAGTGTTCATTTGTTTGTGTATAAACCCGAGGGATGACAATGCAAAGTTGGCTTGTGCCGTACAGAGTAACAACATTGAGGGGAATGCAAAATGTAAAAGAAACAATATATATGTACGCAGTACAGTACACAATATGTAAATAATTTTGCCCCTGCTTTTTCTAACGAGATAGAAAGGAAGAGGAATGAGGGACAAGTCAAGAAGAGGAGAAAAGTGAGATTGCTTCCATAAAAACGGTCATGTTTGGGGTCTTTTCCAAGTACATATCTGTCCATATGTGAGTCTAATATCACAAGTTGAATGTGATTTGCAAGGAAGTGAAGATAAGCTCTCATGTAAATTTTCTCATCCTCAACCTCGGTCTCGGCCTCATTCTCTCTTCATGTGTGTGATGTGAAACATGGTCACTTGTACTTACTTACATATAAAAGGATTTGTATAGTTCGTCCGTAGCCCTATTACATACACTAGTCGGATTTGTGATTCAGTTTCGTGATTCATTTTCCCCCAGAAAAATGTCGTTCGCCGGAAATGTCATCTACCCAAATTTTACTTCTCACTTCTCAAAATATCTCTGTGTATGAACAGAAAAGTAATGCGCACTCCGTTTTGTTATTCTTTTTTACGGACGCTCCTATTTCTTGTTGTCAAATGTACGCCATGTAAGCGGCCTGTTTTGCTGTTCTCGTTTTATTCTGCAAAAGTATTCTTATCCAAAAATTTAGCATTTAATATCATGTCAAATAATCTAGTGTCAAAATATGACCCAATAAACTAGCATTGTATGTCTCATGTATTTGTGCATGTACAAAAGTCACGACGTTGAGGAAATCTACAAGTTTTGTCTTTGATGCGTTTTTTAAATTTCACAGTTTGCTTTCTTTTGTTCTTTATATTCTTCTTCATTCCATTTAAAATTCGAATAAATCAAGCGTCATATCACAAATTACAAGTACCATTATTCCGTTATTTACCTACATAAATTTCCTTTTTTTCGCTGGCTTTTCTTTCCCCCATTAATCCACTTGGTTTTGGCTTTATACAAATACAAATATTCAAATGAGTTTTCAAAGTATAAGTACAAAATATGAGTGTTTAAATTATGTACGATACCCTTTCACATCAAATCTGTCTAGTCAAGCTTCGAATTTGTTTCTTTTCCCTTTTATTCCCCCAGGACGTAACTGATATATTTAAGAAACAAAACGAAGAATCAAACGGAAATTCTAAAATTTTTGTATGCAGAACTGTGCGGTTTAATATTTTTTGTGAAATTGGGCTGTACCGTAAATATCTGTATGAAGTAACAAAAACGCCGCTACTGCACAGCAGAAAGAACTGATGAGCTTCATAGTTTTGATGATTTGTAATGTATGTATAAGCTTGAGAATTGCTCTTAAGTTATAGCGTAAATATCTTTATATATTATTTTAAATAATAATCTTAATCTAAAGTTGTCTGCTATACACAGCAGATTTCTATACAAAACTACATGTCTAAGTATCTGTCTGGGACGTTGTATATGTATTGTAGATGAAGGAATCGACGGTTTTTGTTTCGCTGCAATTTGAAGCGTTACATCATCCTTCATCGGTAGTCCACCTTCACAAAGGACAAGTCTTTGCGGACTCGGACTCTGAATCTGAGTCTGAACCTGAGAAGATGAAGAAGAAGAAGACAAAAAAAACGAAGAAAGAAGACGAAGGAGGAGGAGGAGAGGAATGAAGAGAGCAGGAGAATGAATGTGAGTTGGCACGAGTTTGTAAATGCTCGTCGTGTAAGGTTTTTGTAAAATGGGAGAGGAAGAAGCCCAAGAGGAGTTGAGGCGGTTAGCTTATCTATGGAATGGTAGTGGTATTGGTGGTGGTGGTGGTTGTAGGGGATATATCTGTATTTATAGCGACTTTCTCTCTGCATCTCTCTCTCTACAGGGGTGATTGATCAAATGTAATGGCTATTCACATGTGTGTGCCTGTGTCTCCTCGCCGGTCCGGTCTCTAGCTCTCTGTGTCTCCATGTGTGAAACTGTGAACGGTCTGCATAGAGTAGCACTGCTGTCCACTTGTACTGCACAGTCCAATGCAGTGTAGTGTAGTGCGGTGAACGGTGCGAGCTACTGGACTAAAGACGGAGCCAAAGCCACGTTCAAAGTCAGGGAGGAGAGCTTTATACATACTTTAAAGGGAGTCAAGCAGCTAGAATGATGTTGAATGCATAGGAGAGAAAGAAATCATGGTCAATCATGTCGCTCGTAATTCGGAGTTGGAAATTTTCGAGGAGAGAAAGAAGGAAGAGGAAACCCCGAGTCAAATCACAGTCTTATCGGCTCCTATATGCTTGTCTTGTCCGCTTGAAATTTGTGAGCTTCATTTTTTACCCAGTGAGAAAAGAAGCCGCGTTTTTTTCATCCCTTTACTTGATCTACTCCCTTGTTTCCCCGCTTCCTCTTCCTTCCTTCCTTTCTCTCTTTCGTTCTTCAATACTCTCTTCTACTCTCTTTGGACCTTCTCTTCATAATAACTACCGTACATATTATGGGTGTGTGCACAATAAAAAGTTGGGAGCAAAATGCTCCGATGAACTGGGTACCTTGTATATGCATGTACCATGTATATCCGTATACAAGTCGCAACTTGCAACCCTCTTCCATTCCCCGGCTCTCTCCTTGATCTCCTCCTCAAAATAAACTGTCTCGATCTAGGAAATCAATCTGTACATAACAGTCAACTGATATTTCTATCCATCCATTTCCCACATCCAAGTCCAACAACTCTAACCCCATTTTCCCTCCTAATAATGCCGATGCCGATATCAATACCAGGATACCAAGTATCGCACAATACGCGTACAAACTATGTACAAACACAAACTCTCTTTGTTTTCCCCATTTTACCAGTCATGTCAGCTCCACGAGGAGGATCCGCACATTTTCACCACAGCTCGTATAGTTACACATTCTGATCCTGATACTTTCACCCCCACCCACTGACCAACGGATTAGAACTTTTTGTCTTGTCCATCGATACTGTTATATCTGAAACTCCCGAATATGCGTTCTAAACCTCTCTAATAAAATACAAAAATATATTTTAGATCAGATGATTTCTTTATGTGTTTAGCTCAGAGTTTTGTATCAAGATACATACATGCGTATCTGTATGAACTGTATGTAAAGCGGATTCACGGGACCGGCGGTTGACGGCAATTTTCAATGTACACATGTACATCTATGTGCGGAGAGAGGACATTACGTGTAATCCAAGTGGACACAGAGTAATCAATCTCTTTAGCATAGCTATATAGATAATGGACTCAAACTGAAAACTGGAGAAGATACATTGTCCATTGTATAGGTAGATTGTAGAATGAGGAAGAGAAAGGAACGCAGCGCCGGACCAGGCACAAACGACCAATGTCCAATGTCGCCCACTCTCTCCCTCTCTCTCTCTCTTTCTACTTTTTACTACCTAGTCCAAGTCATCTTGGTGGAAAAAAATCCGCCTCTATTGTCATCACTACAATGGCAATCTCTTCGCCTTTAGACTTTAGACATTGGAGCGAGGAAAACTTACCGAGTTTATTGCGTTCCTTTTTTAGCATCCAGCACCGTCTATTTTATATACTAGTATATGTGTATTTGTTGTAAGTACATACCTAGTTAATATAGTGACGCTTGCTTGTTTACTTGCACGTATTTGCGTTTGGCGTATATATGTCTGTATTTATGTACGTATTTGGGGGACGACTTGAGTTGTGTGAGTAATGAAGCCTTGCAAGAATTGAAAAAATCTGCAGTGTTTCTTCTACATACTTTTCGATTCCTTATTCCACGTTCACCTAAACATTTTACACAGTGACTCCGAATTTTACAAGTAGATACATAGTCTAGGTATATAGAGCAGGTCCGTATAACTCCCGAATGAGAAGAAGAAGGTTAACTATTGAGGATAGACCGCGTTTACAATTAGTGTGATGAAGGAAAATCAAATACGTTGAGATACAGATCTGCAATCTGGTCCAACAACCTGACAACACAAGAAGTTGTGTGTGCGAGGACATGTATATATTGTATCTATACATTTTGCATTGAACCTTTGTAAATTGTACAATCTGTAGAGTATCTATACAGTCCCTGTTTTATTCCTGTGTGGGGTTCATTTTCAGTTTGATTTTGTCTTGAGTCTCAAAGTAAGTAAGGTCTTGAGATGGTTGGTGGACATAATAAAATCTAGATACATACACACATACAGATGAGACCCAGAGTTGGAATCGAGAATGGATTGGACCTCAAAAGAAGGGTAGAGAATATCCAAGTGTGTGTGTGTGTGTGTATGTACAGAGAAGGAATGTGTGATAAGTCCGCTAACTCAATCTTGACCACAAGAGAGATTTGCTCAACGAGCAAAGGAGCATTGCAAACCATCGAATTTTCTTTATCTTGGGCACATTATGGAGGCACCTAGAAGGAAATTGACCTCAACTCAAGATGGCTGAGTACCCATTTGACTCTCTCCTCCGCTTTTCTCTCCTTCTCCCTCCTTTTGCTTTTGCTTCTATGGACATGTGTCTATTTGACTTGGGGAATCGGAATCAGTCAGTCTTTATATGCTTTGTTATCGATTGACTTTTCAACAGTCTGGACAGTCTGTCCTATCCTATATTATTCCTCAATTTCGTCACTCTCTCTCCCTCTCTATCCATCTCTCTTCCTCTCTCTTACTTTCTTGCTCTTTGTACTCTTCTGTTTCTACTATCTCAAGTGTGTCCTCCCTCATTCAAACTATAAACTAGATACATACACATACCTACTCAGAAGTATATGTAGTGTCATTGTAAGCGAACTTGTAAAATGTACATGCAGTGCAAGTAGGTACATACATGTAAGATACATCTCATATATTAAGTATCTGTGAGGAAGAAACGAATGTGAAATAAAAGGAAAAATAATAAATCCAAAGGAAAATCTCAAATCTCGAATCAGATTCCCCCTTTTGCTTCCCCATTATTTTATCTGCCTCCAGATATACATATACCAAATTGCCAAAATGGTCATAAGACAAAGTCTTTCCCTCGATGCACATTCACATGCGTATGCTGTATAAAAATACAAATGAGTGTGTGGGTATTTAAAAGCGTAGGGAGACAATTTATATATAAAACATTACAAAGAAGTTTCACCAGTACGTTCATACATATGTATACTGATACTTGAGCACGAAATAAATTGACGGATGAATGACTGCCGGATATTGCGGATATTATTTGTAGTATAGTAAATATTATAGCTAGATACATTTAGTGTTGCTCCCTATATCTTATTTCTTTGCTTTAATACATGGATTCGGGATAGATTTTATAGGTGGTCAAAAGATGTCTGGAACTGTATCTAGAAAAGCTACAATACCTTTTCTTATATGTGCATACATGTTACATTTAATATAACAGTGTGCATCTAGGTATTCATATGCGGCTTATAATGTAAGTTTAGGGAAGAAGATATGAAGAAAAAGTATAACCCCTCGTAATCTGCAAGTCATAAGATGGAGAAAATGGAGAAAAGGAAGATGATATTCCACAGGTTTTGTCATAAATTGAAAAGTTGCTGGAGAAAGTTCCCATTGGTTATCGAGGAAAATTATATTGGCGAGGTTTGAAGCTTAGCAAAGTTGACATGTTTTTAATTTCCTGAAACCAATAAATCAACCTCAAAATGTCGTAAAAATGAAAACCAAAAAGTAGGTTATACAAGGAATAAAAGAGATATAGAAATTGGAGGGTGGTTTTGTCAAACTGACAAACAGAATAAAAAAGTCACTCTTATTAAGTTCAGTTGCTTCTGTCAAACCTCCATATCAAGCGTCTATGTATTTTTTCAATATATATAAGCTGGTGCTCGTGATCGCGATGCTTATAGAATTATTATTATATATTATTATTGGAAAGTTGCGGAACAAATATGATGTAAATCCTATTCACCTCCGCAATTATTTGAAATCCTCGCAATCGATATGAAATCTCTCAATTGCTTTTCCACCCAAACAAGATGCACTTCATCCAAGCAGCCAAGTCCATAAAACCTCGGGAAGGAACCCTTAAACTCGACTCTCAAGAGCTATAATAGCCATAAATACTCCCGTTAGACCGCATTTAAAGGTCCATTTGACTTGACTCTGTCCTATACTCGTCCTCGTCTCCATCCTCGCTTTCTCTTTTACTTGCGTCTTCAATCACAAAGCTGGTTGTGAGGCAAACTGAAACCGCTTTATTTTCATCCCGATTCTCTAAAGAATCACATCCTTCAATCCATTGTTAACTTTTGAGGAATAACTAAAATAAGATTCTTAAAAATATCTCTTGTATATGTATCATTTACAAGATATCATAGCTATTCCGTAGAAAATTATTTTATACACCAAGCATTTGAAAATAATGTAAAAACAAACCATTTAGTGCAGTTACAACTATCAAAAGATGCACAGGGTAGTCAATGGTATCAGGGTATCAAGTACAGTATGTATTAAGGTGGTGCAATTTTAGTAGATACTAGACAATAATAATAATAAAGAACGTTTATAACAAAATTTGTCTCATCTAAAACTACCTACTTTTGTAAATTAAACGGTAGATACATTATACATGCATACATGAAAGTATGCTATACACTATGCATGGTATGCTTATATTCATATTCACTTTAACACACATACATATAAGACATGCGTTTATACATTTTTGTGGCTCACAGTCAAAGTAAAATGAAGAGATAGTTGGACAATTCAGATTCAGCATATTTGCATCTAAAGTGAAGCCATTAATCAGAGAATTCATTCTTATTAATAAACCTGAGTTTCTCAAACACCAAATGGAATTTCCAAGCAAATGAGTAGTATTTATCAAACTACGTTGAATAATTTTGATTACGAGGCAACTCGGCAAATGGGAACGAGACACAAACACACACACACACACAGGCAGAGAATCAGAGAACGAGTGAGAGCAAGCCAACCGAGCTTTTCCTATCAGACCGAACCAACCACATTTACTCCTCTCTCTCTCTCCTCCTTTTAATACTCATGTTCATTTTCATATCTATACTTGTACTCGTATCTGTATAATATGTGTCTATGTATGTACATATAGGCATACAACGTTGGAAAAGAGAGCAAAAACTTGTGGGCCACATCGCACCGCAACCACAACCACACGCTTTATTCAAATGGTGTTCTTAGTTTCCCGATCCGTTTATGAGTCGCAATAAGTAGAACTAAATGAATACATATTATTCTGGATACATATCCACAGACAGAAGAGATACAGAATAACATACATACTTGCAAGCTTAATTTATACTGTCTTGTTTTCTTCTCTATTTTTCCCTTTCCCATTTGAAACTTTTACCTTAATCATATACAACATGCATGTAATATCATGCTATAGTGTTCTGGGGCTCGATCATCTTTCACGGTACAAACTGCACCCATACATACAAATAATACACTATAAAAGCTCTTTTCCCCTAGTTGATTTTAAGATTTACAATTACGAATTAGTCGCCCTCCTTTTGCTCCTTTTTCTCATCTTCCCCTTCATAACTGCCAAGTGCCAACATCACATGATCACTAATATTATGACGATGGGAGAAAGAATCATGAGACAAAGCCATGCATATATTACATAATATGTATAATGTATACTGTATACCCATCACAACATTCACAAGAATCTCAATCGCAATCTCAAAAGTCGACTCTCAATTTGTTATCACCCAGACGCATTCACAATCCCCGATCTCTTCCCTCTTCCTCGTTTAATTGTCTCTTGTAATGTGTTGTGGCACACAGGAATTGTCACACTACTTAATAATTAACTGACCTTGATTTACGTTATTTTAATGGTTGTTCAGCTTTTAACCTTGTCCCTTTCCATTTTTTGCTTTGATTATTCAATAACAACGCAATAAATATTAAGGTATACACGTACTTACAAGTTTTTCCAACTAAGGAAGCAACATTTACTGAAGACAACTTTGGGCCTACGAATATTAAAATGGAAAAGGGAAACATGTTCAACTAATCGAGATTCTTGGTACTTTGTTCGTCATGCTTGTTGGGCTGAGATGTATGACTTCAGTGGTATATATCAGACTCCAAATTAATGAACAAAAGATAAAAGCGCGACTTCATAATGACACTAAAGACGGAAAATTAAGAATTTAGGGGAAGGGAAAATAAAGGGAGAACGGTGCAATGGTTATATACCATTATATTGTATTTCCATACATTTATTTCTGTATTATGTAAAATTGGAGGAGAAATTGAAATTGGGACAAGGTAAGAACCAGCCGAGTGTATATTTTGTGTCGCATTGAAATTCGAATCTTTCATAAACTCAAGATGGTGGGTGAATACATGTACGTAGCTAGAATCCGGGAAAATGGTGTGTGTATATGTATCCGTACAAGTACAATGTAATGACACTATACAGAGCATAGCGGTTGTTGATGAAGTAAAGGAAAGGCGAAAGAGAAGAAAATGATGGGAGAGAGAAATCTTTGTAGCAAAGGAAAAGCATAATTGTGTTTGACATGCATCATTTCCCACTGTTTCTCTAAAATTGGATTTTATTGCATTAGACAATGCCATGTGCACATACATACACACATACCCTTTACATGTGTATGAATACATTTACTAACATAATATATTCATGTGTTGTATAGAAAGTACGTGTGTTCATATTCATGCATGTATCTATTCATGTGAATTTTCATATCTGCATGTGTGGTGTCATCCAGTGACTGCTTTACATCTTCATCCCCTATCTCTCCTTCCATCGACATCACATCATCCCACCATTGTCGAAGACCATCTTTCAATTACTTACACTTGAGTCAGTACAAACAAGAATAAATTTAGGGATGATATCGATACCATCTTTATCATTAGCAACATATCCTCTTCCCGTATTATTGCTCTTTCTTTGAAGTAAAACTGACAATTACCCGTTCGTTTTTGCCTTTTTATTTGTACTTTGTACATACAATATCATGCTTTATCTTATTATATCGTGTGATCGGTATATGCATATTGTGCATGAACTTTTTGAACAAAACAATGTTTCACCACCAGGTTTTCTCAAATTTATTTTTCTTATTCGTATTCTTCGCCATCGTTCTGTTTGGACTATGCACTGCGATTTTGAAAAGGGAAAGAAATTTAAAGCAAATACATCAATCCTGAACAGTTTCCTTCTTCCTTGCTCGCTTATCATATTGTATCTTATTCTCCACTACCTTTTACGATATTACATGACTGATAGTCGTCAAACTTATTTGTAGGCATTCTATTGTGTTTCCATTTTTTCATGGATTGTGTGTAGTATGTAAATAAAAACGTGTGATGCACTACTAGCGCTGTCAATTTGGCGAGGAGAGAGAGGTATAGGGAACGGCGAAGGAAATCCGAGGGTTTGTATGTTTTTATAAATATAGATAAATGTATAATACAAGATTATATTGCACATAGATAGAAACCCCTACAGCTATATGTACACGAGAGTGAACGTCGACTTGAATTTAGCGTTAGATTTCTTTGGTATTCCTATTATTGTTTTTGACCGGTCGCACTGTCTGGAATTATAGGTTGTGGTCCAGTGAGTAGCGAGTGTAGGCCTCTTGCCAAAATCTCTTTTCGAAACTTCTATTTGGTTGTCTCGTCACTTCGTGATAGAGTCTTAGATGCTGTTTCCATCCTCTGCTTTGTCTCCCCCTCCATCTACGTTGTACATTGTACATATTCTTCTGTTTGTTTCTATATGCTCTGAACTATTTTTATTTCCTTTCTCACATGTATCATATTTTTGGTGAAGATATTTTATTTGCAACAAAACTTATAAATACGTATATACTATAGCTGGATAGCTTGAATTTGGAATTGAATTAAAATTTCTGTACATTTGATGGCTTGTTTTGCTCAATTTAATAATCGTTACAAAATGCAACTCAATGGAATAGTGTCGTCAAATACTGTGGCGGCATCATGCACGGTTAATAGGCGAGTGAATAGTGAAAAGGGGGAAGCCGATACTCAAAAGTCACATTAGAAATTAGAGCAGGACATTATATCGTTATGTATTATACGAGGGAATTGAATTTATGCGGTGGGATCGCAGTTGATTATGACTTAATAAAGTGTGCAGTCGAGAAAATAACTGCATTTACATGCATACGTTGTAAACATGTTTGCGAGTAGGATATTGAATACATAAGAGTCCTTTGTATGACAAATGACAAACAGAAGGGGGGAATGAATGACTGTGTATGAATGAATGAATCAATGATTTACACAAACAGCCCAGGGACTCCTTCGTCTCCCTTGCTTTGTATGTACGTTTGTATGTATATACAGAGTACGATCTACTACTATTTTTACAGTATAATATTGCTTATTGCCACAACAGCTTTTAACTTTTGATTGCATTTCTTATTGCAAACAATAGACCAAAGGTCAGGTGCTTTGCATAGCAATAAT
>JAQIVE010003482.1:0-16658 GCA_034698285.1 Sminthurinus bimaculatus | reverse complement strand
TCTTTCATAATATTTAATCAGAATTTCCAAATTCAGACCCCCAGCAAATGAGGAATTTGTTTGGAAAATAAGCCCTCATTATCATTGTTTGATTTCGAATCTAATAAAAAATGGGAATATTTCTATTCTATTCAAAACTCAAATATTATGTAAGCAACGACTCATTTCCAAGCATGGTATGATGAAATAATTTTACCTAAGCAGGCTTTTCTTTTGGGCAACCAACAACTTCCACAGCTCCAGCTTTCTCGGGGTTTGGATCAACATTAGGAACAACTACAGCACCTGCTTCTACAGGTAATGCTTTTTATTTTTATTTTCCTTGATTTATCATCCTGGAAGCATTATAAAAAACCCTTAAATTCATTTTTATAGGATTTTCGTTTGGTCAGCCAACTACATCGGCTCCAACATTTTCCGGATTCGGAACTAGTGCGGCACCTTCAAGTGGTAAATATTGCAAAATATCGTAGATACATCATATAATACAAAAATGGCAAACTGAAATAATATTATGATTTCTCAAAAACGTTCCTACAATATTGAATGAGTTCTTTCATATGTTTGTTATTTATTGTATGTATTTAAGGTTTTTCATTTGCGGGTCCCACAACTACACCTGCTGGTACTTTTGGAGGTTTTGGTTCATCTTTTGCTGCTCCAGCTGGTAATTTATTAAAATATTCAATAGCCCTAATAATCCACCGTCTTTGTTATTTCCTAGAAATAAAAAACTTGTCATTTTAATTTTAAGTACTTATCAAAAAATATTTGTTATTCATATTTTTAATTAGGGCAAACCTCCTCATTGTTTGGTCAGCCACAACAACAACAACAATCACTTTTATTTGGTGGTCAACAATTTGGTCAACAACAACAGCAGCAACAACAACAACCTCAACAGGCTCAAATAGACGAGAATCAAGCTTTATACCAGTCTGTGTTTCAAGTTAGTAAATTTGGAGATGAACGGGATACGTGTTTAGCAAGATTAAATTATTTACAGGCTTGTTGGGGCTGTGGAAAAGGTTACTACTCTCAGGCATTCCCACCCGTGACTTACACACAGTCCAATCCTTTCTATAGATTCAAAGCCGTTGGCTATGCTTATATTTTTACGGATAATAACGAAGATGGTAATGTAATGTTAATCGTAAAGAAGCCACAAACTAAGTTAGAAGCCGAAGAAACTCAACTTATAGCAGCTTTACAAACAATGATTGCTCGGCCACATATTCTGTTCAAAATTACGGGACTTAAACCTAATGGTGAAGATGTAACTCAAGTTGTTTTACATGCAGAAGACAAATCGACTTTGCGAAGAATACCCGCAACAGACTTAGTTAACTTTTTCTCCCAACAACATTTAAAACCTCAACTAGAAAGATTAGCTATAACTGGAATGTCTGCTAAAGTTAGACCAAGGTTTGTAGTTAATATTTCTAATCGATTTACTTAATGAATTCTATACTACTTATTATATTAAATTTCGTGTGTAGTAGCAGTAGAAGCGAATTAATTTGTTGGCCAAACAGATTTTGATTGTTTGTCTCTTTATTTCCAGTCCTGAACAACTTAAACGATATCTTGACAGTCCACCAGAAGGTTTGTCAATCTTTCAAAATGTGCCCCTAATCATATATGGTGTTGTGAAATGCTGTTTTCTGCTGTGCATATTTTAATTACTTTAAATTCATGTTTAAATCGATGTTTCGTGCAGGAATTGATCCGAGGGTTTGGCGTAAAGCTCAAGAAGATAATCCAGATCCATCAAGTATGATTCCTGTGCCTATTTTAGGAATAGAAGCTCTAAAAAGTCGTATTCATTGGCAGCAAGTAAGTTATTTGAAAAGATTTCTTTTACTAAGTATAGTAAAAGCATTAAAAATTAAACAAGAAAAAAGAAAAATACGCTAAAGTCTGTAACATTTTGTGTATGTATTTTATTTTTAGAGTGAAACGCACCAACATCATGTAAGACTTGGAATGATTTCCGATGAGGTGACAAATCTACATAATCGTCACTCTAATATTACAGCAGAACTTCAACAATTAAGAAGAAAGCATGGCGAGTTATCTCATCGAGTTTTATCTGTAAGTTTTACTATCATTTACCATACAGAAGTATCTCTTGTGGATTGTTTTATGCTATATGATTGATGAGACAATTTATGATAGTTGTAAGACATTGATTATAAGAAATCAGAATATTTCATGTATGTACTATTATGGGTTTTGTACTTATTTCTTATGTGTAAAACCAAATGTTTCATAATTTTTTAGGTAATAGTACGTCAAGAAATGACAAGGAAGCAAGGAATGACTATTCAAGCAGAGGAGGAACAGTTGAAAGAACAACTTGAGAAAATCGACGAGGAATTAAATTCACCTACCCAGTTCAAGGGTCGTCTTAATGAATTACTCTCGCAAATCAGACTGCGTAAATCGGAGAATGAGACTAGAGGAACCACTCGCTATTCTATCGATCCCACAGCATTAGTTCAAATTAAGGAATTTTTGCTCATGCAGCAAGAGAGCATTAAGCATTTAGTAGAGACTTCCAAAACTGACTTGGAAACTGTTAACGCTATTTTGGGTAGTGCCAATGAAATGCTTAAGGCCACGAAAAAGTAACTTTTATGATTTTTTTACAAATTATTATTGATATAATTTACTAAGGTTTAATACTATATTATTACTTACTTACTAATAATTAATAATACAATCCCAAGTATACATTTATAAAAAATATACTGCCTTTAATATTATAATTTTGTCTGTTTTTTGTCATGCATATTTTTTTCTCTTCTGTTCTTTTTGTACTTTGTAGTTAAACTACAATAAAAATAGTATATAAATACCTATAAATTAAATCATGCGCAAGTTGAGCGTGTGATAAAAAATGATATAAATATGAAACGATGATGAGTGATGAATGAAGAGTAATGAACGTTGTTTAAAAAAACTATTTTCGTTAATTGAATATAAACAATAAATAGGAAATAGGAAGGAACATTTCCTAGATTTTAAAATTGGCAATATATTATTATATTTTGAAGTAATGAAGGCTACAATGTACGAAAAATCACTAAAAACAAAATAAACATGATTATAAAAAGTACAATACAATATTAATAGCTTCAGAAAATAACTGATGACACGCAATGTATGTTTTTCGTTTCTATGTATGGATTCATTGATGTAATGAAGAATTGATATTTTTTATTGTTCTCATACATGCTTAGGATTGATTTTCAGTGGTATGTGTATAGTAATTGGGAACATGTACAACTTTTTAATATATTCTTCCGCCTCATCCATCTTTTCATGGAAGACTTGAAGTAAAGTTAGGGCTTGCAGTCTACTCCTATTCGCCGACGAGGACGATGAAGATGAACTCTGACTATAACTCTCCCAATTAGTGTGAAGTTTTAGATAATTATTCACAACAAATAAGATACTAGCCACTTGAGACAGAGTTGCATTTAACTTGCCCATTAAATGAACGGCTCTCAAATGAGTAGACTGCACTTTAGAAATTAGCCCCGCAAAATTAGCTTGCTGTCCAATCGACATAGATGAGGATGAAGAGGCGGAAGCGGCCCTTGATGATGATGCGGAGGAATTATGAAATTGGTATTTTTTCCTGCCATTCAGATTCATCCCTTCTGCCTTTTGTTGTTGTTGTTGAGTAGCTGTTAAGTTTGTTTGAGTATTACGGCGAGAATGTTGTTGTAATTTTTCAACGGATTTGATAATCTTCTTAAAAATTCTGTTGACCCCGGATAAATTTTCCTTGGCCACCTTGAGATGCTCTCCCGTGCTTAGGATCATAAACCTGGAAAACTGGATCATGGCGATCAAAACTTCACACTTGGAGGCCAGGGTCATATTGCCAAAATTGATGGTTTTATTCGACTTTGTGTGTTTGAATATTATCGTCTCCCGGTTGTCCCATCGGACTTGCCACAAACTACATTTGTTCACAAGAGCTTCCCTCTCTGCCAGGGATAAAGTTTGACTTTGACCAGAGTCATCGTCATTTAGAGAAGAACTGGTAATATTTTCCCTTGTTGACGAACCAGGAACAGGATCCTGTTGATCTACATTTGTATTTGTATTTATTTTAGTGGCTAATACATTTTCGACTTCTCTATTAGCTTTATTTAGAGACAGCAGACCAAGGACCGTTTCAAGCTGGTCGTTTATCCTCGCGAGCTCAAATCCAACGTCTCGAATAATGTCCCTCTTTTGACCCAGATTTGTGGCCTTATTTAGGTCTGTGAGGGCTCCTCGTATTCTGTTTTTGTAGGTTGGCAGAATGTCACTGTAGGGTCGAGTGGCAGTGGTCACAGTGGCCAAGAGAGAGCAGAGACCCAGAATTTGGGGCACAACTTTCCCATCCTCCGCCCAAACTGCCGTGTTGGGTAGACTAAGGGTACTGTAGGCTCCACTAATGTCATCTAGAATAAGTCTCCGTAGCTTCTCCATCTCTACCTGGACGTCTGCATGACCTTTACCATGACCTTTTCTAATATTTGCCATTGTTGTCGGCGTGGCGCTAAGACTGAAGGAGTCGGTGAGGCTGGGTGGTAGGGAAAAATCTGATGACTTTTGCTCTTGCTCTTGAGTTTGAGCTTGAATTTGAACTTGATTTAGAATTTTTTTACGACTTTCCCTTTCCTCTTCATCTATTGCTATGCTTTTTGATTTTTTTCGACTTGACCCCAAACCTACAAGTTCTTGACTTATCGACGAAAATATAGTTTTGACCCTCTCCTCATTTAACTGTATTGGTGGTTGGATACTAATATTTTCTTGTTCTATTATTGTTGTTTTATGTTCATTATTTTCACTAAAATAAAGGTTAGACGACGACTCCTTTTCTGCCTCACTTTGTTCTTCTTTGATAATGGATATTTGATGAATACTCTTTTTCGAGTGAGCTGAGAGTGATCTTGACGTTGACCTTGACCTGGACGTGGGAATGGGCCGTGCTTTTGATGGGACAACCGCTGGTGTTTTAACAAGATTAGGATTATTAGCATTAACAAGATTAGTACTAGTGTTGTTATTATTATTATTATTTAAGTGTTCGGGGAAAATATGGGGGTCAATTTTAATATTAAACACTAGTATTATATAATTTGGTTTATAGGTCAAGGCTCTCAGCCTCTTGTCTCCGATTTCGCCGAGGGAATGCCTAAGATGAAGGATGCCCTCGGATATGAAGAACCTGGAGACTCTTGTGGATTTTTCAATGCCCTTAAAGAAAGTTGCAGTGGTGGCAACGGAGACGCGGAGAACCTTTAAAATTTCGTGGATTTCGTCGGCGTTCAAGTTGGAGAGCCGAATGTTTCTCGAGAGTTCTTTGAGAATTGTTTTACTCTGCTGATGATCCTCTCCAGCTTTTTTCAGGATTTTTTCCGCCTTCTGCATTTTTTTGAGGGCGAGATCTATCATCCCCTGGAGGAGGGAGAGTTGGGTCGGAACAAGAGGGAAACTGGTCAGGTCAAAGGAGGAGGAGCCGGAGGAAGAAAGTCGACAGTTCACCGCGTCTCTTCTCCAGGCCTCCCATTTAATTTCCATTTCTCCAGGGGGGACTGGATTTGTTTTTATTGTGCTTATTATTGTAGAAGAGGAATCAACCTCATTTAAATTATTTATCAGTGTGGTACTTTGATTTTGATTTTGTACATTTTCCCTATCGTTTTCCGCATTTTTCTGCTCGTTCCCTTCCTTCTCTTCTTGATCCTTCTGCCCCCTGAGTGAGGAGAGAATTGTGGAATAATTTCCCCAGTATAAATTTTCATAGGAATTTTCATCCCCAACTTCATTCAAATTACCTCCAATGCTATCGACCTCAACCCGAGTTCGAGTGGGGGTTCGAGCTCGGGGGGACTTTGGGGTGGAGAGGAGGGTGTAATTGTAGTTGTACGTATGAGGATCTAGCTCCAGATTGAATTCGTTGGACTGGATCATGAGCTCGAGGGTCGTGTGAATTTGCTTGTTGAACCTGGAGAACACTTTGACCCGGGTTCGACGAAGACTCTCAAGGGCCGTGGTGAGCCGGAGGAACTGTCGACGCAGATTTTCAATGGTCTCCGAACTCAGAGAGATTCTTTGCTCGCTGATCGTACTGCCGACCGACTTTGTGACGAGGTTGATGATGAAGGAAAGGGCCGTTGTATAGCCCACAGAGTCCCCTTCAAACAACTTTTCGATTGCCCGGGAGGCGGTGGGATAGTCCAGGACACTCATTGCATTTATCACTTGTCGCTGGAGAAGTTCACTCAATTGCTGGATCTGCCTCTCCAGGGTCTTGTGGATAGTTGTGAGGGGATTTTGACTGGTTTTGTTGGAGGTGGAAGATTCAGTAACTAATTGTGATTCGAGGACCTCCTTCCTTATTTCTCCAGATAACGAGGAAAGTAAAGGGTTTTCTATGAATTTTTCCGTTACTTGAACCTCCTTTTCGTCATGAGTGTCCAACATTTGTTTGAGTAAACGGTTAAATGTGGATCCGTCGTCATCTTGGTCGTCGTCGTTGTCGTCGAATTCGTCGTTGTATTGATATTTTGTATTTAGTAAATTATCCGCAAATTCAAGAGTCTGGTACGAACTGTCTTCCTTTGCAAAGTCTGACCTTTTCCTATTGAAGAAATTAATGGTTTAAATTTTAAAAATTCCATAAATGACGATAATACAAAGTGTATGTATAAACTTTAGAGTATACTTGTGAGAATTCAGTTTGGTTCTTGTCGTTGGTCTCAAGGTGTCTCCGATAAAGGATGATGAGTGTCTATAATGGTGATGATGATGGGGAGAAGGAATCGAAGGGACAATTTTCAAAGTCATGGCTTTAACTTTAGTTTTAGAATGGTGGACTGGGAAGATTTCGTGCAGGTTCGGAGTGTCTTCAAAGTTCAAGTAGTCAGTACTGTTTCGCTTACATTTGAGGAGTTTTGCAAACATGACACATAGGATGACAGCTTAGAGTCACAGTCCGGCACGGAGTTCCAACGACAACGACAACGGCAATGACAGTGACAATCGGCGATCTTGATAGGATGATGGATTATGGAAGTTTGTGGAGGTGGTACAGTTCGGAGGAACGGAATCCCAGGAACAAAATACATGAAAACTGGAAGTTTTTGCACTGGAATTTCGGCAAAAAATTATTGAAAACCTGAAAAGAAGTCTCTCATATCTCTCGCACGGCGCAGCACGCAGAATTCATTATGGGGCCAAGTTCGTTTGCGGAATGCGGAATGCGGAAGAAGTTTTTTTTCCTTTTTTGATTTTTTTTTAGTCGGTAGTCGGTTGTCGGTTTTTACCAGTTGGGTGGGAAATTATATAATCTGATTGATTTTTCTGAAACTTTTTCTGAAACGTTTTCTGAAAGCTTTCCGAAGTCCTGTACTACAATGCAATTGAGAATGAAGTTTTCCTTTTTGCTTCGCGCTTTTTTTGCTTTGTTTTTTGTTTGGTGTTTGGTTTGCAATTTGCAAAGATAAAGTTCCTTCATTTTGTGTTCGAGTAAAAATTCTTCTTTGGAGGCCATCAAAATTTTATTTCTCTCTTTTTGTATTTTTTTGTGATTGTGGCGCTAAAAACCCCGTGAAAACCGTGAATTGACGCTTCAACAAAGAAGGATCGTAATAATAAATCGGATCTAAAATCATAGCATGGCATGGGATTCTTATAATTAGCAAGATCGTTAGTGTAAGTGTAACGTTATAGTCAAATCCTCGATGTCTGTCAACGTCAATTACTGTCAAAATGAAACAAAGTACGATAGAAAGTAGAGGTGACATCAACAGCTCTGAATCTTGATCTTGCAGTCCTGCAGTTATCGACAAGCAATTTGGTTTACAATTCCAACAGTCATCACCTTCCACATTACTCACTTTCAGTTTTAGAAATCCAAAGTATGCTACCCTTGAATCAGTCCAGAACTTTCTCTGTCGCAGCTGCTAACCATATGACCAGAGATCAGAGACAATTCATCTCATCGTTGGATGAAATGTGAACAAATTATTATTTACCTACAACTCCTGGACATACTTAGGAATTAGCGACCACCGTTCTGTACAATTTCGCACAGTTTGACAAAGAGGAATAAGAACAGGAATTAAACACTGAAAAGATTCAAAGGTCAAAGTGAATACACATAGCAATTCCGAATAATGCCCTACTGTCCCATTTGTGAAAAGTGTCTTTACTCAAACGGAAGGAAAGGTTCCGAGAATAGAAAGTATGGACTGGGCAGTAACTTAAAGAGACATAAAGCACTAAGGCCACCTGGAAATTGTGGCGGAGGTCGAGGAAGTCGAATAGGACCGGGGGCAGTAGCGCTGGCTGCTGCGGCTGCGGCAAATCTCAATTTCAATATAATCAGTACGAAATGTGGACACTTGTATCACCAGGTTGGTCGCTGGTCAGAATTTTAATATGTACCGATATGTTTATTTTGTATTCTGGGCATTTGACAGAAGGTTTCAAATATTTCTCTGTGTTTACATAGGGCTGTCTTAACGAATACATAACCAACTATCGAACGTAAGATTTTTACACAAAATCAACCATAAATAAACTAAAGCTGAAAGATTTATGTATTTAAAATAAGATTTAACAAACCTGATTTATTAACAGGAAAGGTGACATTTATGGAACGACGTACAATGTTCTGTGTCCGCTGTGTGGCGCTAATCTGTCCAATGGAAAAATGCTGAGGATAGACCTTGAGGCTCATTTCGGTATTCTGGAGGAATTTTTCACCGATCTTTGCAAGCTCAAGTACATGAACAAGGAGTTGAAGCGAACTCTGGAGCTGGAGTGGCAAGACATCTCCGATTTGGAAAAGAAAATTACCAATGCCAAAGCGGAATATGATCATGTTAAGTAATGACTTTTGACCTTTTTCATTTATTTCCCTTCGACTTACTTCTATTCATTTTTGCCTCATTTTAAAGTTCCAAAGTTACCCAATATCTAATTTTTTCAAAATAATGTATAATTTTTACAGGGGGATTAAGAAAGCGAACGAACAGAAGTGTGCGGCGACTGAGGATCGAATTGCAAAGGTGATTCTGATTCTTTCAAGTACTTGTTTATATTTCATTGTACCTGCTTACTTTTTACGTCGGTACTTTTCGAAGTTTAACTTGAAGTTGTTGTCTAAAGTTAATAATTAAAGGAGCATTATTAGTCAGTAATAATTTTCTTTTGCTTGGAAAGGCTATAGAGGATGCAAGTACCTGCTACAGATATCGAGAGATTGAAAAACAGCTGATTGATGAAAATGTCAATTTGGAAGCCGTTGCAAGGTTTTCGCCAAGTTCAAAAGTTGATCTTTCTTCATGAGTTTAGTTTTTAGT
Organism: Sminthurinus bimaculatus; assembly: GCA_034698285.1. NCBI lineage: Eukaryota > Metazoa > Arthropoda > Collembola > Symphypleona > Katiannidae > Sminthurinus > Sminthurinus bimaculatus. The sequence goes on along the minus strand of JAQIVE010003482.1, from coordinate 7,278 downwards.
TTTTGTATTATTTTAAAAGAAAAAACTTCAATATTTCTATTTTGTGTGTCAATTCAACTATAGGAAAATGGAAACGATTATAAGTTCGAGGATTTGCACTACAGCTTATAATTCATCCAAAGGCTCGACCACAACCAACACTGCTGAAACCATGAACATTGTTGAAGACCGCCGCAACAATAACAGCATCAACAACAATAATATCAACGACGACGTTGTGTGTCACCAAAAAATAAATACTAATATTCACAACGAAACCGAGAATTATGATAAGGGCGATAAAAATGATAATACTTGTGAACATGGATCTGTGCATCAAAATTCATCTCATCAGTATCAACCTCAACATCAAAATTCGACCTCACATCGAACCAAACTTCAGCCAATTCAGCAAGTAGAAACAGTCGAGGAGTCGGTGACAACTACCGAAGAACCAGTTGGAAGAGAAAATTCAAGATATAACCATTGTAGCGATCATAGCAACGGTCATCATAATAATCACCATCATATTTTGTCATCCGAGTCTCATGACCCAGGTGACCGAAAAAATATTGTTAATGAGGTCGTTACTATAAACAATCGACACGAGGGTGGTGGAGAGGGGGGTCATAATCAGGCAGACTATTATATGAGTCAACAAACAAGCAAGGACGTTGGTACATTATCAAAGCCTGGTCAGGGTCAAGGACAATGTCAACTTCAAGTTCAACTACAAGAGAGTCAGCTTATTCCTCCACCCAGCAGACGTGTGACGGCTCGTGGTCAAGTTGACATCAGCCTTCAAATCTCGGTGCACAGCGAGTGGTCTTTGAATTCGGTGGGAGAGGTTGAGAGTGAAACGGTTCTTCTGAAACGATACGAACAACAGGGGAAGAGACTTGAAGTGTGCTCCAACTCTAACAACTCTTGTTCAGGATCCAACCTTTCAATCGACAAGGACCATGATAATCATGCTTGTCCCGAGAAGTATTTAAGTGACACGAGTGCGGTGGAAGTTCAGAAAATGTTGTCTTCAATACAATTATCTTGTTCGGCGGATGATCGTGAGCAGAGGCATCAGCAAATTCAGCATTATACTAAAAGCAACAATAACAACAATAATAATAAAAATAATAATGATAATATTGGTGATAGTTATTATGTTAAAGGTGACAAAGTTTGTATAAAAAGTAATAATAATGGTGATGGATTTACTACAATCAGTACAGCTCCAAGTTTAATGGAATTAGATTATGAATGTGAGTGTGAGTCGGAGTGGAGGTCAGGAAATGAACTGACCACGACTACAGTCACTTCCACTTCAACAGCAGTGAGAAAAGTGCATGCAGAACTTCCTCCGATTCAAAATCATCAACAACACCAAGAAGTGGAGCAAATGTCAAAATGTACCCATAAAACCATCAAATATGACCCAATGCACAAGAGACTCAAGGCGATTGAAGCAAATTTGTCCGTGACTGTTGACAAATCAAAGTCCTACACTGTGCAGGCCTATAAACCAAATCAACATCAAATAGTCGTATCCAATAAAGATAATCCTAAAAACAAATTACCAACACAATTAATTTCTCTTTCGCCGCAAGATTCTCTTTGTCAACAGCATCATCAAATTCACTGTAATACTAACAACAATAATAATAACCATAGTCATTTGGATGAAGCCAAAGTCAACCTTCAACGTCAACACTACCTTGGCTTTCACGATAATGACGATAATAATAATAATGCTAATGTTAATATAAGTGAAGCGGATTATGAGCCAGAAGAAGGAGAAGCTCCAGCGCAGTCTTTAATACCATTAAACAGATCAATTTCCTATACAATACAAAGGTTTGAAAATTCCAAAACTAGGTTCGATAGTGAAAATAAACACCTTAATAATAATGCCACTAATAGTTTCGAGGATAATAGCTGCTTATGGCCTCCAAAGCAGTTCCCTTCGGACGAGTCAATTGATCCACTGCTCCGATCTCTTTTGTTTCCACCTCCGCATCCTCCTACTCCTAATAACTACTGTACAACTACTTCTACAACCACCACCACTACTACTGCTACTACTAACAAATGTCAGAAAAGGCTCAATCGAAGTAATTATCATCAAAATCCACCGATTACTTGCCAGAATTCTAGTAGGATACCCATCATTTTACCTCCGCCTACCGGCTACGGCAACATGAAAAATTTTAACAATACTACTGCGACTACGTTGCAAGAAGAATCTTTAATCCTCAGTAAATTCTCAATGTGTCTCGTCCCCTCCGTTCATGATCAACTACACGTACAATCAACTCGCGACAACAACAGTAACAGTACTGGGGTGCACATTGAAGAAATAACTCAGGAACATCCCCAAGAAGAAAATGATCAGCGAAACTTGTCCTTTGTACTGGTCAACAACAAAAAGAACAACAGTAATAGCAATAGCAAAACCAATAGTCCAAGAAAAGGAAAAACTTTGGCGATTCAAGATCAAATTTGTAAAAATAAGATTAATAGTGATAACAACAGTCATCTGTGGCTCGCACCGTTGTGCTCAAATAAGGCGATGAATAATAATACTCAAAAAAATTATCCCTTGAGGAGGAGTCAAGAAGATGCAATGGCGTTAGTCCCAAGTCCAAGTCCTAGCCGCAGTTGCACACAGGATAAACACCTTGTAATTACACCACCGCACATGTTTGCTTCGGAGAAAGCGGACAAACTTTCTCCGTCGCCTGCTAAGAAATCTCAAGTTCCTACTACTGTATCCTTACCCCCAATTCCGACACCAAGGACTAATAACAGGGTCTCAAATGAGACTCACAATGAAATTTCAACATCTGTATTAACTAGTAAAGAAAGATCTGGAAATGGTAGTAAGGAAGCCCCTGTTTCAGAGAAAGCTGGGAGTAAAAGCAAACCTGAAGGTGACGGAGGGATTCTACAAGCCTCGGATTTAATTCTCCCACCCCCTCCACCACCACTAGCTGTTTCAAAATCGGAAATGGACAGCAACCTAGCTCTGGTTGTCCCCCCTCCCCCGCCAATGTCCCGAGGTCCATCATCATTGCTGACTCGGAGTAATAGTCACAGTGGTTTTAAAAAGTTGGTGGCCAGTCGTCCACCATCATGTGAAACTCCTGAAAGTACAAGGAGACTATTAGAGTCCCTTCTCTTAATATCACCACCGTCAACACCAGACCAGCCACCAGAAAAGACGGAAGAGAATCACCATAAATCAGAAACAAAATCAAATTCAAGCGATCAAGATCAGATGAAAGGTGACATTAACGTCAATACGACTACAAAAACCAATTCGTGTTCTACTTCTTCCACTACTTCCATCATCGCCCCACCGGATCTTTTTGGGAGTAACGTCAACGAGAACCAGGCTAATATTGTTGTTAGTCTTAAGGAGTCAGAGGATAGGCTTTTAAATTCCATTATTACAAATAATTACAATAATAATAATAATGTTAATAGCAGTAGTAATAACCGCAATAACAACAATAATGACGTGGAAAAAAGGTGCCAAACTTTAGAGAATGCTGGTCACATTAGTGGTGGCGGCGGAGACGTTTTTGAAGAAGGCCAAGGTCAAGTCCAAGTAGTTGGAGGATATCCTCGTAATAATACACTGCCAGATAGTAACAGCTCCAAAAGTTTGCTCCATCAATGCGTCTTCACGACGACGACGACGACGGAATCTTCAAGTCAGCAACAACAACATGAGCTCCAGCACCAGGCAACCTCAACCCACACACTAAAATCCAGTTCGAGTAAGCCCGAGTACACTTGCCTGGCGGCGGAAAGATTCGCTCAGGACACTTGTCTAACATCCCTGCAAAGTTCGTTACAAAGTGTCCGAGTCGGGGTAGAGCCGGCGGAGGAGGGGAGTCAACAAAGCAACAGCAACTCTCTTCAACCTACTCATGGTCATAGCCACGGTCATGGAGAAACTATGACTACGGATGTAATTCAAAATCAGTATTGTGTGAGTAAACATGACGAACATGGGCATCCAAGTCATCAGACACTAAGTCACCATCGTCACAACTACATGTGTGTTCTCAGTCCGCCGGACTATTACAGCGGCAGTAATATTAATAATCCAGGTCGATACTGGCCCTTTGAGAGCAATAAGGTGAGTACCCCGATAGTGATGGAGGAGAAGAAGATTATGCCACTTGCTAATAACCATCATCAGCATCGACACATGCATAATATTAATATTATTCATAGCAACGTGACGGGCACCGGTCAAGATCACGGCCCCGGTCATGGTCATAGCCATAGCCACGGTCTCAGCCGCATCCAGTTAGACGACGATTACGACGATAACAGTGAGCAGGGACAGCAGCAACAACTAAAATATCGCAGTAGTGACAATAGTATGATTATGAGTACGTGTATAAGGCCTACGCCAACCTATTTCCCTTCAACTCCTTCCAATTACACCCTGCTACGAAGTAGAAGGAAAAGTTCCCACACTGCCTTTAATACTACTACTCTTCCGTGGTTAGCAAATGAAAGTCATGTGTCGTTACCGTTTCTTGAAACTCAACATCAACATCTTCAGCATTATCAGTTTAATCATCATAATCATCGTCCTCATAACCCTCAACATTATAATATTAGTAATAACAATGTTCATGTTTCTACACATAATAGTAATCATAGTAATGTTAGCAATAATAGTCACGGTTGTAACAATATCAATAATAACTATTATCATCATTATTTGGAGAATAATAATATTCAACCAAATCGGCGAAATTTCCCTTAAAGCTCGAATCGAGTCACTTCCTCACTTTTCATCGTCTTTGCTTTTTTGCTTAAAATATTTTGACCACCTATTTATTAAGTAGATGTATTAAACTTTTATTTTATTCTTCTTTTTTGTATTGAAGTTGTCAGTAAATAATATTATCCTTATTTACTCTTAGAGTAGTTTTTTTTCTATTATGAATTATGATATTAAATGTATATACTCGTCCTTTTATCCAGTGCTTTCTACTGCTGAAGCTTTTTGACCGAAAAAGTTGCATTTTCAAAATGCATCATGCTGTATTATTTAACCTCAACTTTTTGTAATTTATTCTATTTAAAAGCAGATTGTTGAATTGCACTACAATAAATTTAGCTCAGCGGCAGTTTTTTCTTCTTACGTTAATTTAGTAAATCGATTTTCTGAAATTTTATACATAATGCCCGAGTTTTATTCTCAATTCTCAACGCAAATGTGACGTTCGTCGTTCGACATCTGAATCCTGAAAAACAAGAGCATGAAAAAATGTTTCGTATTACAACATTATTCAAGTACAACTTTGGACTCTGGGGAAAAGGCAACTACCGTTTAATAGAGTAATACTCTATTACAGTATTATGTAATACTGTTATAAATAGTATGATGCAAGTGCTGAAGCTTGTAAAAGATTTGAAGACGGCAGAAAATTGAGAGCGAGACTGGACAAACATTGATACACGTACTTGTTCACTACTCACTTCTCTGATATATAGTAATGATAAATAATATGATGGGATATCTGTATTTCATATAATATTATTGAGTCAGTAAGAACTAGAAACAGTACAGTTTGAATAAGATGACGAAGAAAACATCTCTGCATTTTATTTTCTTATCTCTGATTCTGAGCTGTGGTCCGCAGTCCGCAACCATATTATTCAATATTGAATATTGACTTTTATCATTGCTATCTCATCATATCATACGACTTTCTTGCTACAGGGATATATGAAAAATAATAAATGAGTATGAAAGTTCTTTCAGGCATAAGTAAAACGGATCTTTTCCCTCCTCTTGTGCGTTTATTAGTGACACACTCAATACCACAGTACATACTTATTATGTGAAGATGAGACAGATGACGAATGTTTCATACGTGTTCAGTGCTCACCGTGTGTGTGCATAGTTCAGTGTTCTACGCTGACTTTTGACACAGTGGGAGACTTTCCAAAAACAAAAAATAGTTCAAAACTTGGAATAATAACAACACAATAATGTTGTAAAATAATAAATACATAGATGCATGTACAAAATAAAGGAACACTTTGTTGACTTTTCCAGTTCTTTCTATACTTACATATTACTGTTTACTTGTATTGCGCACGTCATATTATTTCGAAATTAATATATGTAAATATGTACAAAATGCAAAATTTGTAAAATGACGACGTAAGTTTTCTTGCAATAGAAGGAAAATACCGTTATTATCCAGTTGTCGTATTATTTATTTTGGAAAAAAACATGCAAAGCAAAAAATAATGAGAAGAATAACATAATATCAAGATTGCACTTTATTCATGCTAATTTTAGGTATGAAAACGAAAAACAAACGGGGTTTTTTGAGAAGGTAAAAGACAATCAGAGCATTACTTCATGGATTTTGAAAAGTTACCATCATTCATTCCATAATATATTTCAAGGGAATCCCTTGAGAAAAACAATTATTTAGTTAAGACTGCTAATCCTACATAATGTACTAAAATGTACATAGACATAGTTTTTAAGGAAAATAAGAAACGAAGGAATACTGACATGATCCAAAATCAGAGATACGGAAAACAGTTTGTATTTTTTAGCTTTTAATTACTTTTACTGCCACCACCGCTTGATGAAGTTCCATGAAAATGAAAGGGATTTACTTTCTTTTCAAGGAAAAACTATAATACACTCTTAATTCTTAGATCTTAGATACACAAATATGTATACGATGTGTGTGAAAAGTGAAAAGGTTGGCAAAAGTACAATAAAGTAGTCATTGTCGTATGATTTTGGGATACACTTTGTTTTTCCAAGCAAAATTTATACGCATAATAATAGCGAAAACATTTTAATGGGAAAATTCTCCACAATCCACCCAATGTAAATAATAATAATATGTACATAAGTACCTAACATATAAAAATGAGCAACACGAGCACCACAACACAAAATATAGATCCGTATATAGAATACCGTAATTGTACCCGAGTTGGGATGGTTTGTGCATTTGCTCGGGGTAAACGCATTTGTATCTCTGCAGCGAGGGCATATTTTTTCATGAAAACTTCAGGACATGTGTAAAAATGCATGTCAAAAACAATGCTTTTGACAAAAAAATTTGAAAAAAATTATTGCTCCTATAATTCTTAGACAAACAGGTGTACCGGAGTTGGGATGGCATGCTCCGGAGTTGGGACGGTCGTACTAATGTTATAAAGTATGTTATACAAAGCAAGTAGTTACAATTAATCATGTTCAGTTTTACTTTCTACTTGCTTGTTCATATCAACAAC
>JAQIVE010003481.1:0-16659 GCA_034698285.1 Sminthurinus bimaculatus | reverse complement strand
TTTCAATATTAAATTCATCACCACGGAAATTAGCAAGAAAGTTTTTCGCGGCCATATCTGTCGCATCTTTCACATATCATAAGTCGTAACAGAAACATGTTTTATCTTTTTATTCTCATGTTAAGCCCATGAGTAACAGCAACTTACATCTCCATAGTGAATGATTTTGCCATTAGGGGACAAACGACAAAACCAAAATTTTTCCTTCACACGCTGTAAGCCAAAAACAACATGGATTAAGTATCAAAGATTTAAAAACACATCGTTAATTTTGCTTAATGTTCATTTGAACAGTTTCCTCTCAAGCATACTTCGATTGAGTAATGAAAAATGAAAAATGTTTGTTTTTACCACAAGTCCCAGTCCCTTCGATGTATATCTGTTGAATCTTGTTCCATTAATCATGTAATTCAATCGGTTTTGCTTGATTAGCTCCAGCATCTCGGGTTTCAAGGCGTTTCGTAGTTCTTGGATGGGCTTTGCCTATTAGGTAAAAACAAAATTAAGTCCCAAGAACGTTACTATAATATTATATAATTCTTTGATGTTTCTTTCTGCAGTCAGATTGCTAAATGTTGAAGGCCAAATTGTTGTTATATATGGCATACATACTTGTAACTCTCCTTCCTCTCGACTACAGCGTTCTTGAGCTCTCAAATTTGAAATGTCTGCGTATGTCAACCTTTGGAAAAGTTCGGCTTTAAGTTCTGTAAACTGTAGAGATTCTTGTATAGAAACTCCAATGGCAGCTAATCCTCGACTTATTTGTTCCTGAACGACGTCAAAAACTTTATCAAAATCTTCAGCCGTGGCTCTCATTTCCTTCCAAGTTTTTGTGACTAGTTGGGCGCATATGCAAAAAAATTCTTCAAATGGCCTCTCCTAATAATCAAAGACAACCGTTTGCATTTAAATACATGATTAATGTTTAATACGTAATGTCAATAGTTAACAGCACACTAATCAATGATACGATTAAGAAACAAACTAGATATCGGAGGAACATCTTACATGTTGAAAAATGAATGGATAAAATTTTCCTTGTTGGTCACCCGGTGGTTCTCCGATTCGGAAAATGTCACAAAGAACTTTAGTTAATGCAATGGACGCCCTTGCGAAAGGGCATTCATCACCAGCTCCTCTACAGACAGTTTCCAATACAAGTTTATTATAAACTTCAGTGTGTGTAGTCGCAAGGTAGTGCCTAGAATAAACAATGTGTACAAAAATTCTTACTGTGCATACAACATTCTTGTCACAAATGGTGTACGAAATTAAGTATTTGGTACTAAAACAAAACTTACATGCAATCTAGAGCTAAAATTCCTGGTGGGGTCTCACAAAAATCTCGAGCAGGATTAATGTCGTTTTGGAAGCCCAATTTTTTGTAATCTCGACTTAAATTTGGTTTTTCTCTTTTGGCAGTATTATTTCCATTTAATTCAAAATTACTTCCAAAAGTAAATGCACCTCCATCTGAATCAAATGCAATTTTGGCGAGATCTTTGATACGATTCAGGGATTCTTGATCCTATTATTTGGAGAAGGAATAGTTTATTCTATATAGACTAGGCTTTTTATTTTGCATACTGAGGAGTCAATCGATTAATTATGAAAATATTAAATAACTAAATAATATCTATGTACTAAATATCGTGTAATAGGCATACTTGTGGGTCAACTGGCATGTGTTTTCTTTCGTCAAGGAAATTCAAGAAATACGTTTGTAATACAAATAACTGTCGATTTGTCTCGGCTGGTCTGGACTCATTTGGTTTCTTAATCTATTTATATTATGTACATAAATTACAAATTAAATTAATGAACAATAAACATTGGCAAACATGACTTGGAAGGTTAGCATTCAGTGTATAGAAGGCAAGTTAAGTAAACTACAGTTAATGCAAAAAACGACATCCATTTCGCGTGTATTACATATAAACTTACAACATATTGAATAATGATGTCACGGTACTTTCTGGAAGTCAATGTGCTGGCCAGGTGCTTTCTTTTGGAATGTTCAGCCTTGCTTAAGATGGCATTCAGCAAAGCCCTTTGATATAATGAAGAACAAATTGTACATATAATATAGAGATTACTTTTTATAGATTGGATTCTAATCTAATACATAAATTAATTAACAACAATGCACCACGTAACGATTAAGCGTTAATGTCAACATTAGAATAATTACATTGCATTTTGTTGCACTTTGGGTTCGGGATTTTGTATATGTTGTATCTACAAAGACAAAGTCCAAAATGGAATACACACAACATTTAACTCAAGTACATATTGGCCAAATATGTAACTATAGATAAAAGTAACGTTTTTCTCACCAAAGTTGCTAACGGCACTTCTCTCTCAACTTGACTATATGCATGACCTGATGCTACGGCACTTTCCAATACCTTATGGACAAAAAGTCGATAAAAATTAAAAACTAGTTCATTTGATAAGGAAGCATATATAAGACAATAGTAAAGGTCAATAGCAAATGTATGAATGTACTTGTAATGCTGGTCGAAGAGCAGGCCTTTCTTGTGGTCCCCTTGTATGACTATTGACTGTGCTTACAATTCTAAAACAGAAAAAAGTTGCATTACATTTCTATTGAAATATACATCTGTGTACAAGTTAATACAACATGCAATATTATACACCCATAACATCTCATCATTTCATATTGACTTACTTTGATATGACTGTTGGTTGAAGTTTGTCCCACGTTGCATTACAAGAGTTGATAATGATGTCTAGAAGAGCTTCCAGTAGATACGCCAAGGCCTTTTCTTTGTCAACTAGTTTATCCTTCTCAAGAATTTCAATTAATACTTGAAGACCGTCAACTTGGCTCACGAATACCTCAGCCAATGTTGGGTCTGATGCTTTTTGGGACAACTCTTTCAATCCTAACTCCATAGTATTAGGATATTTTAACTTGTCTAAAATCTCTGTGCATACTTTGAATGGAGAATGATGCATCACTACTAGTTTCCCTGATAATTCCTTCCGATTTTCTTCTGTCACATAGCGGTCGTTGATTTTTAACCCAAATATCGATGGATCAGGGAATCCCCATGTCTGTTTTCAATAATAAAAGCAGAAAGTTTGTAAAATACATAATTCATTTTGACAATACTCTGCGTTGTGACGATTCTTCATGTCAAATGTCAAAACAATCAATAATGCATACCTGGCACACTTGAGCAATGGCAAAACTTAAAGGTTGGTCCGGAGGAAGTAAAACTAATTCACCCTTGTCACCTTCCCTCAGCGGAGTCGATATTCCAAATTTTAGGGTGGCTTGAGAACTACCCTCTGTGGAAACTGTCTCATGACGAACTTCAATATTTCTTGAAGTCATCCTTTTAAAAAATGCAGCCCCTAGTTGGTTGTCCCTTTCTGCAATAATATCAAACAGAATACATAGTTGAATTCGTATTTAAGGCTTTTGCTAAATGCACCCAAAAAAACAAAAATCCTTGTATGCATTTTATGACATTTAGATGATTGAAATCTGTACATTTTAGCTATACACTTACAATTTGAGACAACGAACGTCTAAAATCCCTTCTGTTATCAGGATAAAAGACAAAAATGATAACAACTTGAATTAGCTCTGGGTGTGGTGAGCAATGTCCGATTACTAATTGTACTCACACAATTTAAACTCATGCACACACAAAACTGTCACCCGGAAGTTTTAATATAAATCATAAAACACTGAGCTATTTACTACATCATACTATGTATACTACACTTGTTAAAACTACAAAGCTAACTTCCAATGTGTCACACAGAAGAATAACATAGACTTGACTTGATAATGTTTTGCCATTATTTGGCTTTTGCAAGTGCAAAAACATTGAGTATTGAGTATCCAAAGCTCTGACAGTGTAAAACATGATGGGATACATACTGTTGCAGAATTTTTAAGCCAACCGCTTGAAAACAAGCAGTTACGTGGATTAACGTGAGTAAGAGATCCCTTTTGGACTTGAGTTTTAGCTCAGCCAGATGCCAAATGCAGGTATAGTATAACATAAAAAAGAGAGAAAGAAATAGACTTTAGTTTGACGTGTCTTTAAGTATAACTACATTTTATACTACATTTGGTTATTTAATAGCGTTGTGTAACAGCTTACTTCTCTATATTTGATCGTGTGTGTAAGTAAAAGTACTTATATAGAACGTTATATTGGACTCGGCGAGAAACTTTTTTCTCTTCGGCAATTTGTGCTTGCGGTGAAGAGATTTGTAAAAAAATATATATTTTTGGAATAATACACATTTATTCAAAAAAACCTAAACATTGAGAGGTTGTCAAAATTTCGGTTATAATTCCCTCTACCATTATAGGTAAGTACCCTTTATAGTTTAGGTTATTAATATATTATACCTTGTAGCCTTGTAGACTCGAGAGTTATACAGTTATTTTTATTACCATTTACCTGCCATTTACCGACTTTTTCTTTGGTTTTATTAGTTTTTATCTTGGCTTTTGCCATATGCACGTATTAGTGCCGACATTTATTATCCAAGTCATTTATACATAATAATGATTGATATAGTGTACATTTTTCAGTTTATTTCATTATGCTCATTATCGAGATAATACATTGTTAAGACTAGTTGATTGAATTGAGCAGCATATTTCAGCCGGCAACGGTGCATGTTGCAAATGTGTGAAATATTATTTCTAGAACATTATTCGAACTATTGATTTTATTTTATTAACGCTTGTTCAAGTTGAATTAATGATCATAAATATATGCGTTTTTTGTGTCTTTCTTTCTATTTTAGATCCAAAAATGGGGATTCGGAAAATATCTGGGCTAGGCATTTCATGTATTTTGGGGATTTTACTATGTTCATTTATACAAAATACAAATGCTGTGGCTGTAATGAGTATAGACTTAGGCTCGGAATGGGTCAAAATTGGAATTGTTTCGGTTAGTTAAATTAAGCATTAAGCATGTGTACTTAGATACATATAATCTATTATCATTATGACACGTGTGATAAAGATAAACTCTTACATATTATAATGTGTAAGCAAATATGGTCCATTAACTCTTTGACAGTGAGGGTTTTATTCATGCAAAATCAAACATTTAATTTTTTTACAGCCTGGAGTTCCAATGGAAATTGTTCTAAATAAAGAATCAAAGAGGAAAACACCAGTCGCAATCTCTTTTCGGAATGGTGAGCGTTTAATTGGAGAAGATGCTCTGAACATCGCCGTCCGATTTCCGCCAAACGCTTACATGTACTTTTTAGACCTTTTGGGAAAGAAAATTGACAATCCCATTGTTCAACTGTTTCAAAAAAGGTTTCCTTATTACAACATTGTGCCTGATGAAGAAAGGGGTACTATTCTTTTCAAGCATGATAGGTGAGACATGTTTAAAAAGTTAGCTAAATGTATAAAATATAGAATGTATTGTCGTTGCGTCATAAATTTGAATGGGGACGAATGTACTTTATTAGGCATGAAGTCTATATCAATGTATAATTATTTTATTATTTTTAGTGAGACGTTTTACTCACCAGAAGAGCTCTTAGCTATGCTTATTACAAAATGCCGAGAATATGCACAAGAATTTGCTAGACAACCTGTCAAAGAAGCCGTCATTACCGTACCACCGTATTTCAATCAGGCGGAACGTCGAGCTGTCCTTAATGCTGCCGAGTTATCTGGAATTAAAGTCTTGCAGTTGATGAACACCAACACAGCTGGTATGCTTTGATATGAGGCAATTTAATGATATGAACTTTTAATTGTGTATGATCTATAGAGACATCATGTTACTTAATATGATGGAAATTGTAAATAAATGTACTTCAGGTTAACACGTATTGCAAGAGTAGTAATTAAATTTCTTGTTCAATTTTCTTTTGCAGCTGCCTTAAACTATGGTATTTTCCGAAGGAAAGACTTCAATGAGACAGCTCAGCACATCCTCTTATATGATATGGGAGCTTCAAGTACAGTGGCAACAGTCTTGAGTTATCAAGTAACCAAAACCAAAGAAAAGGGTATTGTTGAAACCAATCCCCAACTTAGTGTTCTTGGAGTCGGGTAAGTAAATAATGTTACTTGGTAAAGCGTATATCATATTTCACAAATTTTATAATTAAAGGAATTAATTGTAATATGATCGTTGTTTATTTGGTGATATTCTTAGATATGATCGTACTCTTGGAGGGTTAGAAATGCAGCTTCGTCTACGAGACTTTTTGGCTAAAGCTTTTAACGGTATGAAGAAAACTTCCACAGATATTTTCACCAACCATCGTGCTATGGCGAAACTTTTCAAGGAAGCAGGAAGACTAAAGAATGTTCTGAGTGCCAATACTGATCATTATGCCCAAGTACGTATTTACCTTTTAAATTTACATCTATGCATATTTACAAAAATTTTAATAGGTTGACTTCATATTAACGGTATTTTTTTGTATGCTTTTGTCTTGATGTAGGTTGAAGGTCTTTTAGATGAGGTAAGGTGGACATTAAAATTGTTTAAATTCCTATTTTTTGGCCAATGATATATGAGAATCACAATAATTTTTTAGCTTGGGACTTTGGTATGCAGTAAAGTATAAAACTATGATAGTTTGAATCTTTTAAGACTAATGAAAGAATCGTTTTTGATCTGTTTTTATTGCAGCAAGATTTCCGACTCCAAGTCAGCAGAGAGCAATTTGAAACATTATCCACAGATTTATTCGAGAGAGTGAAAACTCCCGTTGAGCAAGCCCTCAATGCTGCGGGTATAAGTATGGATATTATTGACCAGGTGATATTAGTAGGCGCCGGAACAAGAGTTCCTAAGGTTCAAGAGAAATTAATTAGCGCTTACAATAGAGAGTTGGGAAAGAGTTTGAATACAGATGAAGCCGCTGCTATGGGAGCCGTGTATAAGGCAGCTGATTTAAGCAGTGGATTTAAAGTCAAGAAATTTATTACTAAGGATGCTGTCATTTTCCCTATTTTGGTATGTTTATGACTGATTATGTTTCCATGTTTTGTTTTGAAATGTTGTCTTTCACTCTTGTCTGAAAATTGTCAAGTTCTAAAATTATGATGTGTATGCATGATGTAGGTTGATTTCGAAAGGGAAATTGAAGCTGAAGGAACAGGAGCCAAAACTCTAAAGATCATTCGTCGAACTTTGTTTGCTCACATGAACCCCTACCCACAAAAGAAGATTTTGACTTTTAATAAGCATGTACATGACTTTACTTTCTACGTTAGTTATGGAGACTTACCTGTTTCTCCTCAAGAAGCTTTGTAAGTAAAATACTCAAATTTTTTGTAGTTAAACGTTAAACGATTACCTAGATGAAAAAGATATTTTGAGGGATTGATTTTAAGGCGACTCATGTCATGTGAAGGTCGACAATCTTACATAAATGTTTAGTACAAACAAGGGCCATTTTTGCCTGTTTTGTATCATAATAAAGGCTGTTCCTGGCCGAAAGTCAAAGTTTTATAAATATGTATAAGGCATGTTTTACTTTTCTAGGGCTGTCGGATCTACCAATATTACAAAAGTTGAATTGTCTGGAGTCGGTGATGCTATTGAGAAGAATAAAGGAGAAGGAATCGAATCTAAAGGAGTTAAAGCTCATTTTAGCATGGATGAAAGTGGAATCTTTTCATTGAGTCTAGTCGAGTCTGTATTTGAGAAAAATGCAACGGTTGATGAAGATGAAGGTGGAGATACTTTATCAAAAATTGGATCTGCTTTTAGTAAACTGTTCTCAGGCATGTTTATTATACACACCCTCACATCACTTGTTAGGTTAATGAAAGGATGAGCAAAGTGCACCCTGTTATTTCACATAATTATTGTCTAACATATTTTTTTCTCTCTTTTTTCAAAATTTAAAAAACAGGAAGCTCCGAAGTCGATCCTACCCTTCTACCCAACACTGAAAACCCTGATGATGCTGCTAATAACGTTGGTGACAGTGACAGTAAATCAGATTCAGAAGCTGATGCAAAGAATGCAACGGACAACAATAATGTCAATGAAACCTCATCGCAAACTAATCAAACTGAAGATGGAAAATCAGCTGAGAAAATAAATGCAACAAGTACCGATACACCCAAGAAATCAAAAACCGTAATTGTGAAAGAAGTTTTGAGCTACAAACAACAGATTTTGGACCTTACTCCACTTGAAGGAAGCAAATTTGAAGCTGTCCAGAAAAAGTAATTCATTCTAATTTTTTTAGCTGATTAATTTAATGCATATTATTTAGCATTGAAATCTGTTTAATTCGTCTCATCAGCTAAATTTGGTGGGTAACATTTCAATAGTAAATTAATTGTTAATTTTAACCTGTCTTGCAGACTGAACGCTCTAAATGAAGCCGATAAAAAACGAGCATTGACTGAGAGATCAAGAAATACATTAGAAGGTTTTGTCCTTGAAATGACTGACAAATTGTATTCTCCGACTTATGAGGGCGCCGTCTCCGATGAAGAAAGGGAAAAAATAGGAGCTGCCTGTTCAGAGGTAATGCACAGTTGTTCTGACTGCGAGTTAAAATTAGAAAGTGAAAATATAGTATTGAATCGCCATTTGCATACATATTTAATTGGGGTTGATTTTTGGATTTAATTTACATAGATTTCAGAATGGTTGTATGAAGATGGAGCTCATGCTGAACGAGAAGTTTACGACGAGAAGTTCAAGTCATTAAAATTGATGACTAAAGATTTAGAAGATCGTGTACGCGAGCATAAAGACAGACCAGATGCGTTGGAGGCTTTAGAAAAAATGATTAACATCAGTCAAACTTTCTTAGATAGCTCTAAAACCTTGCCGGAAGATCAGCAGTTCTTTACTGACGTCGAAGGTACAAATTACAAATAGTAACGTTATTTATCATTTTTGAAATAACTTGGTATGCAATAAGTTAAATAATTGAGCATCATAATGACGGGCTAATCAATAATGCATTTTTTTCCTCTCCCAGTTTCTACTTTGGATAAGCTCTTGACTGAAACTCTGGAGTGGCGAGAAAAGAAATTGAAGGAACAGGAAGCTACACCCTTAACAAAAGCACCCGTCTTAACTATCCGAATGATTGCTGATAAAATTGATGCATTGGACAGAGAAGTAAGCTTGGTCGAAAATCAATATTATATGTGAATAACGTGGAAATGTTGTTTTCGTGAAGATGGTCTATCGTTTGACTAAAATTTACGTTTCTTTTTTTAACTTTGTAGGTCAAATACATGGTGAATAAGGCTCGAGTTAAGAAATTAAATAAGCAAAAGGAAGAAGGATTAGCAAAGGAAAAGGCAAAAGAGTCAGATGCCGAAACACAATCCACATCTGATTCTGAGAAGGATAACGTGATCCCCGATTCTACAGGCGAGAAAACAGAATCAGGAGCTGGTGATGATTCCAGTCAAACAAAAGTAAATAATGAAAGTGTAGATAATAATAATAATGAAACATCGAGTGCTTCAGACGATACAGTGAATCCAACAGAAACTTCTAAATCAAAAGACGATCATAGTGAATTATAACGTGGAACACAGTCTAAGTAAGCTGCACGAATAACTATTGTTAAATATCATAATAAAATATATTATTTATTTATTTATAAATATAAAACATAAAACAACATCAGAAGAACATCTCTGTTGGAATACTATTTACATCCGTAGTTTTTATTTATGTACACAATAAGGAAGGAATTATGGAATGTTTAAATAACTATGTACTCCCACTCTTTCTTTCTTTCTTATCTCAACTCAATCATATAGCATTTATTGCAAAAAGATGATGAAGCTTTATTATTGTTATTACGAATTATGGGATTAAACTGTACTTTTTGTGATACGAAAGAAGAAGCTGAGATAGAAAGAGAGAAAGGGCAATGAGCAATGAGAATATTATGAGAAAAAAATAACGTTTGAGACGATTGCATTCTTACTTATAAACTAAAACTATATACTACATTACATGGAAGTTTAAATGAAAGTGACTAAACCAAAAAATAGGAAAATAAGAACCACGGATTTAAGAACTACGTCTATATTATTTACTACGTACTACGGTGTGAGTTATTTATTATATGTATATAATGAAGTATAACTTGTATAATTATAATATTCAACATTTTCCTTTTATAATGGAACAGAAGTGACCAATATAAAGTGTGTGTAAATACAAGTTTTATCATCATAAATAATAATATGTAGCATGTATTCTAATGTCAACATATAAAATAACTACTGCATCTGTCGTATTATATTATGAAATAATAATATGGTTGTTGTTTATTGTGCTGTATGATCATGAATGAATGTTTGAAAATATTATGATTACTATTGCAATGTTTGTAAATATTAAATACTGCATTGTATCCAAATATTGTTTAATAATTTACATAACCAATCCTTTCGTTTTTGTTTGGGTGCTGCCTTTTAAAAAACTAAAGGGCAAAAAAATTAGCTGCACAACGTTTCAAGGAAGAATAAAAGAAGAAAAAGATCTTCTCAAAAAATTTGAAGACTTTGTAGTATTTTATAGTGACGGCGAAAAAGACTCATGTGATATATGTTTACCTAAAAGTAAGTATGCTAGTTAATAATATTACTGTATTTATTAACATACCCTGTAATATGGTATTGCAAACTTTATATTACAAAGTGTGCTTAATTGAAAAAGGTTTTTCCGTTTAAAAAAATGTTTTATCGGGGTTTAAAAGCCGTTAGAAAAACAAACTATGACGTGGACAATTTAACAATGTACTGAGTACATTGAATTCATTATTTATAAATAGTACCATTTATTATTTTTCCAAAACTTCATTCAAAGTGTTCCCTTTTGTCTTGAAATAATGAGTAAAAAATACAGACAAAATACAATAGTCTTTTCTATTGGTCATCACGCTGTACACTATTTTGTATTTTCAATTTTAGAAAAAAATGTACCTAAAAGCAACCCAAGTAAGTATTTACAGCTCATTATTCTGCTGACACGAAAGTATAACATTTATAAATGCTGATACATTAGTTGTCCAAGTGATCATAAATCAGGAATAAAAATCATGTTATAACTGTTAATTACGATAACTGACTTTGTTTTAACTTAAAAATTAAATTTTGTTTGCGTAACAAAACAAAAATGATATTGTGCAGTTTTTGTTTGATGTAACTTTAATTTTTTTTTGAATCACAGTCAAACGTAACTATTAATTTTTCCTACATGTATGTCATTGGTATGTATACAATATGCAACATGTGATCAGCCACATGAATCGCTAACATCACAAGTGGTTATGTGTATGTTGTGTTTTTAGCTTTAAGAAACAATGAAGTATATTAAAATTGTATTCAAATTGAAAATAGTAACTCCCATGAATGAAGAGCAACAAATCTTACAAGTTACAACAAGACAACATAAACTAATAATAATAGAACCTTTATTTGTATTGAGTATATTATATTATAATGAAAATGAGCAAACCAAGAGTAAAACGTAAAACACGGAATATGTTGTGCTCAGAACATTCCACAGTTTATACACACAAGTCGCAGGTTTTGATGTTCCAAATGATTTTAAGAAAAATAATAAAGAGTTATACACTGAACGTCGAAAGAAAATCGTCAGTACAATATAAGTAATATTATGTAATGTACTTTCAACAGCTTTCATCTAAGCCCATTTTTGCATCATATTTTACGAGTATGATTAAAATTCGCGTCAGAAATGACAGGTAATAATTTACGTTTTTACAATAAAAAAATCTGACAGCTAGATACATAATGTATAATAAAATGGATAATCTCACATTTTAAAGATTAAATGTAAACACAGTATAACTGTGCACATTTAATAATCAACTGCAGTAGTAGCCAAGTAATCCCGTCGTCCAATATTCGATGCTTCTTTAGTTCGCATAGCTTCAAGCTTAGGACAATCTGTGAGAAAGGAGAGAATCTAGATTTTCACTCTGGATTTTCGTACTTTTTTAAATGTTTAATAATTAAGTCAGGGGTAAAGTTTTAAAAAATCGAACGCCATGATTAAAATCCCCTGTCCTTTACCTGTGATTCGATGACCAAGTCCACCACAATAACTGCAACCTTTTTCGTCTGAAACCAAACAATACACAATTCATACAAAAAATTCATATGCAGCTTCATGGTAATACTGAGAAGTGCGTAAACAGTACATAAAACTTTACATAATTTAATAGTAGCTACTGTACCTCCAAGATCCAAATATTTTTCGTTCTCGGATTGAAGAGTTGCCAAAAAGTGAGGAACTTTTTGTTTTGCTTCAATTAGTAAATGTTTTAAATCTAGAAGAACAGATTCGTCATTTGTCTTATTTATAAATGTGGTAGCCAAACCGGTCTTCCCTGATCGACCCGTACGACCAATTCGATGGACTGTAAGGAGATAAAAAAACACAATCAATTTTTCTGTCATTTTATCATGTGTAGGTCGAAAGCGTTTCAAAATGTCTGATTATTATGTGCCTTAAAATAAGATTACTGTATTGTACCGTAATTTTCAATATCTTCAGGCATGTCATAGTTGATAACATGTTGAATATTTGGAAAATCTAAACCCTTTGAAGCAACGTCAGTAGCAACCAAGACATCCTTTTTGAAAGTTTTGAAGGCTTCTACAGCTTTCGATCGCTCTTCCTGATCTGTATTAAATCAAGGAAAAACACTTGATTAACGTTTCGTAACATTTGTTTAATACACATTCTGTTGTAGTTATGTATCATTATTAGAACATTAGTATAAAAGTGCTGAAAACTTGCCTTTTCCACCATGAATGGCAACGGCTTCAACACCTTTCAATAGTAAATATTCGTGAATGTTGTCCACGTCTTGCTTTTTTTCGGCAAAAATAAGTACTGGAGGCGACGTTTTTTGTAGGCATTCCAATAAATACACCGTCTTGGCTTCAGTTTTGACGTACTCTACTTCCTGAAAAATTCGTTTACAAGTATAATGATATTACAAAAAAGGACAAGGTTTTTGCGCGTTAGAATTTTTAACATTCTCGGAGAAACTAAAAGAAGCTAGTAGTAAATAGAGAAAATGTACAATTTAATAATGCATAGGTACTTAATACATATGTACATACCTGAATGACATTCATAGACGCAGCTCCAGCTCGTCCAACATTGATTGTTACAGGCTTTACTAATGCAGATCGAGCAAAATTTTGAATTTTCTTTGGCATAGTAGCAGAGAAAAGTAATGTCTGTCGCTGAGCCTAAAAAGTTATGAATAAATATTGCATGTCAAGTTCAATATAAGTATATGATAGCGTCTCTTTGCAAAATTATTTTTCTTTGTTGTAAAAAAAACGTCTGCAACAATACAAAATAAGCCTGTACCTTAAAATATGAAAAGATTGTACGGATATCTTCTTCGAAACCCATATCAATCATACGATCAGCTAAAAAATAAATACAACGGGTTATGAGTCATAAAATACGAATGATGATTAAATATATACATACACAAAATGTACAAATCATATGCGTAGTAGATTTGAAAAAAATACCTTCGTCCATGCATAGATAACGACACATATCCAGACGGACCATTTTCTTATCTAACATGTCCATTAATCTTCCTGGGGTTGCAATAATAATATGTACACCTTTCCGAATCACATCCATAGCTTCATTTACCGGAACACCACCCATAGCCAAGCAAGGACGAATTTCTGGATAACCGTCCTGCTTCAGGGATGCACAATAACTAAGAACGATGTCGTGGGTTTGTCTTGCCAACTCTCGAGATGGACAAATAATGAGACCTAATCACAGAAATAAATACATTATAAAATGGAATAAAATAATTTCTCCTTTACTGACACTTAAAAGGAAGGATTTAGATAATGGTGTAATAACATGCTTTTTTACAACAAAAGTCTACTTGAAAAACATTTTACCGTAAGGTCCTTCTTCTTTAACAAACGGTAGCTTGTGCTCTTGCTCGAGACAAAACATTATTAAAGGTAAAACAAAAACAAGAGTTTTTCCACTTCCAGTAAATGCTATTCCAATCATGTCACGACCAGATAATCTAAAAAATACAAAAACATAATACGTGATAGTAGTACATAAATACACGTCATGGTACACCACGGAATATGGTGTTTTACTTCTTTACTTCCGAATAATTTCTTTCGTTAGTTACTCCCTTAGAGTAAGTTTATAATTATATTATACCTACTCTAAAGTTACTCCAGATTCTCATTTTTCGTCATTTCGGCAACAAATGATACATTAATATGAGAGTGTGCATTTTTATAGTGGAATTCCTAAATAAATAAAATACATTATATATGTAAAGTATACTCACACCACAGGAATTCCTTGAATTTGAATTGGAGACGGCTTTGTGATTCCTTGTTTATTTAGGACTCGAATAAGAGTTTTTGGGAATTTCATTTCCTCGAAATTCTTGATTGGAGGAGTAATTTCTTCACCTTCTACTAAAATACAATACTTCTTCCTCACCCTGTCATGTCTAGCGTCGGATTTGGTTAGAATATAACTAGGTGGTCTCCAGCTACAAAATTAAGAAAACAAAAGGCATGTTTATGTCTGCAATATGTCATCATATATTACTTTTTTATTGAATGGTGGAATTCGATAATAAAGTTAAACAACTAAACAAACAAACTCATTTATTTACATTTATTGGACCTGTGCATTGCACATACCTGGTTTTAATTGAATGTTGATACTGAATGCCTTTAGCCAACTCAGCAACACCCATTAAAGCTGTTTTTTCAGCGACACTCTCCAGAATTTTTTCTTCTTCTTTGAGCTGCCTTTCCATTGCACTCTCTTTCCTTGCTGCATAAATTAATTAAATAAGTACAATATAGTATCAATATTATAATCAGATTATTATAATCAATATTACATTTTACACACTCGTATGATCACATTAAATGCCAATACAACAATCTGATTCATAAGTACTTATCTGGGTAACCGGTATAAATATTGTAATTTTCTGAATATGAAATACCAAATAAACCAACCTTCTGCTATTCGTTTTAGTTCGGTATGTTGGTCCAAAAGGGAAATATTTGACTTTCTTGCCAATGCTTGAGCATCATCGGCGTCAGAATTCTCTTCATCTTTATCAGTATCTGAAGAGTCTCCTTTCGTGTCATCTTTCCTTTTTGATTTTATTTTATTACCAAACTTGGACAACTGTTCCTTCTTCCTCTCTCTGACTGGAACGTAAGGGACATATTCTTCAGCTTTCCTAGAGATATCTTCATCATCACTCTCTTGAATATCGCGACGATATCTCTGTTATAACAAACAAACATTTTAGTACTGATTCGTTTCATATTTATTGTAAATAATGTATACTATTGAAAATGAAGTTACGATAAAAAGCACTTTTCGCTTACGTTTGTAATTGGCAATATACAATAAAAATAGTACAAATATCTTCAACCATTGTTACTTGTAACACGCTACACACGTACCTTTGCTGATGATGTCCGGTTGTCGCTACTCCGTTTTGGACTTTTGTCTCTGTGTCTTGAACTCATGGTTATAATTTACTCCAAACTTTTCATCAAACGTCTTAAGTCTTAAAGGTTCTTTAAGTTATCACACGGCCGTTTCAGAAAAAACACTTGAATCTTGAATCTGTAAGTCTTTCTTGCGCATTACTTACGCATTACTGCCCCTTACTTAAATGTCAAGTGTATATCACTAACTTTAAAAAAACTTTAAACTATTATAAATATTAAATAATATGTAATAATAATATATACTTCAGGCCAAGATAATCAGGTTAAGTATAACATTTTTTCATGTCAAATAATAATGCAAATGAAATACGTTTTACGAATTGTATTATGCCGTACGCCGTACATTATGCTATGCATTAACGTACATACTCCATTCATTTGAATTTCACGCTGGATTTCAAGGAAACCAGTAGACACTAAATTTTATTGATTTTACGGAAATCAACCAATTTTCTTTAAGGCATCCCTTTTCGACTGTCGACTTTCTCCACATGCCTGCGACAACTTACGTTACGATACAATTTTACGATATTTTCCAATCTCAGACCTCAGCAAATGCTTATGAAACATGACAATGTTAGGCCTATTTATGAATTTTTTTTGCATTCCATGTAAATCATTACACCCCAGCCACCAGCCACATTAACTTTCGATTATTGCATTTAATTTTTGAAACAAATGATAACATGGTCACCCATAAATAATTAATAAAATAGGTTACTCACACCTTAAACTAGAATCAGGGGGGAGAAGGGAATAAAAAGAGGGTACAACATACCTAAATAACGCAAACAGTTTAATCCTTGCCTAGTACATATATACTTCCGCGACTCCCCAGTTATTGATTAAGTGATTGCATATTTATACGAGGTAAACATCAAACATACCAGCGTTAAAAGAAAACAATTCAGTTATCCAGTTAAGTTATACCGTTTGTTTTCAAAATCATTAGTTAGCCATCAAAGCTTTTACTAGCCTAACTATGTTGCACAGCGCCTGAGTATGTTCCACAGCGCCTGAGTATGTTCCACAGCGCCTGAGTATGTTGCACAGCGCCTGAGTATGTTGCACAGCGCCTGAGTATG